>CAEFZX010028557.1:0-65087 GCA_903066825.1 Alfaro cultratus
TTCTGTCCGCTGGTTCTGTCCGCTGGTTCTGTCCGCTGGTTCTGTTTTTGCGTCGAACCGTTTCGAACCGTTTTCTGTTTTTGCGTCGAACCGTTTCGAACCGTTTTCTGCTGAGTCATCAACTTCCTGGTTGATTCCTTCAGTTTGGCTCAGTTCCTGCATCATGTTGGATCTGTTAATGATTTCTGTTTATAATGTTCACTCTGCTCTGAGGCTGGTTTCTCTTCCTGTGGTTCCGACTCGTCCGGAGCGGCTCAAAGTGTTCTGGATCAGCAGTTCCTGAAGGATTCCTGAGGATTTTCCCGAACTTCTCAGACTTTAGCTGCGTTCAAGTTGTCTGGTTCTGTCAGGTATTTATTCTGATGTTTTTCATCCCATAATTTACTGTCAGCCTGAGTGTTTTGCTTCCGAAGGCACATTTGAATGCTAATTTTTGATTAGAAGACAGTTTAAATCACATTAGTCTAAATATGAGCATTTATTCTCAAAAGATCTAAAGAAGAACTGATGCAGTTCCGCAGTTTGTCCAGCAGAGGGCGACGCTGACCAGGTCACTGCTGTCAGTTTTTAATCAAATCTCCATGAGGAAGAAAAACTGGATGAGGACATTCAGAACGATGCGTAAAGCAATAATTTATGTTCTGATTAGTTTTTATTTGTTCAGCAAAAAGTAACAAAAATAAAAATACCACCAGCTGAAAGTATAAACTAAAATATTTCAATGATTTATTCAAACTCTGTAGGTAATTTTTAATAAATCACCAGAATCTGATTGGCTGATAAAAGTTTAATTTGATTTAATGAATTTTTGAATGGTCAATTAAATCCCTGACCTTTAACCCTAAGGTCACTCTACTTGAGTTTCAGCTGTCAGAAGTAAAAAAAAAATTCAAAAATTCAAAAATCTTTTTTTTTTTAATAGTTGCATAGGCTGATGGTAGGAAGGATTTCCTGTAGCAGTCTGTGTTACAGCAATGTGAAGAAGCCCCTGACTGAAAACACTGTTTTGTTGTAAAATCCATAATTTTCTTAACTTGATGTAAAATCCATCATGTCCAGTAGATCCACAGATCAATAATGGAGCAAATTTACCACTAATTTAAGGTTTTACAGACAAAAAATTACATTTACATATTTATATGCAAAAAAGTATTTATCATTGATTACACTGGAAGAGTTAAAATGAGGATAATAAACACAAAAAAACTTTGGAAATATTTCATTTAACACAGCAACTGTGTTTATATGTTGCATCAACAAGATTTACAGACTTTTTCTACAAAAATGACACTAGTTTCCTTTATTAAAATATTGTCTATCTAACATATTATTGAAGAGATGAAAACAACAAACATCTTCAGAAATAAATCAGTTTTTCAGCATTTTCTGTGTTTTAAAGCCGTTTTTCTTCTTCTCTTGTTTCAGCAGAAACAGCTTCGACCTGAGGCTCTAAAATCAACCTGCATCCAATCAGAGCGCAGACTGATGGAGGGGGCGGGGTCTGAACCCTGACCAACTGGTTCTGGTGAAAGATCCAACAGAACCGGTTCAGAATCATGTGGATCCGCCGAGCAGCAGAGAGTTTCACCAGAATGAGTCCAGAAGGTTTCTGATCCGTTTGTTCTGACAGGAAGAAGAAAATGTTCGGGATCCTCCTGCACGGTAAGATCCGGTTCTGCTGGGTCCGGTTCTGCTGGAGCTGAAGTTTCTCAGTGAGACTGTTTGGATATTTTAGCCACTTTGTGGGTTGAAGCTTTGAAGACTAAATAAGCCCCGCCCCCTGCCTGTTTCCTGTCTTCCTATTGGTCCACTGTAGTTCATGACGTCATCAGAAACTGGAGTAAATACCATCAGACTGAATTTAGGATCTAAAATCATTTTTCAGAACCTGCCTGCCTCAGGGATCCATTCTGGGATCTATTTTCTGTTTATATAAAAGTTTATTGATCAACCTTAAGATCAGTCTGGGAGAACACAGAGGAGCCCGATTTATTTTATTGATTTATTTTATTGATTTATTTTAGTTTTTCACAGTTTATGTGTCTCATCATGTTTTATGATCTCAACATTGTTGCTGCTGCTGCTTCATAAACTCGTTGCCATGACAGCCGTCTCTGTCCTCAGTGTCCCTGCTGGTCCCTGCGGTCCAGATGTTGGTTCTGAACGGTTCTACAGAGACCTGGACCCGACCCAACCTCAGCCTGCCCACCGCTAACACAACAGGTGGAGATGAGCTGACGGATCAGAACCTGTTCAACAGAACCACAACCGCCGCTCCGCAGACGGGAAACCTGACCCTGAACGTGACCTCTGACCTCAGAACCTCCTCAAAGCAAGTGCCTCGGGTCAAAGGTCAGGAGCTAACCTGCTGCTGCAGCAGCTGACGGGTCGCAGATGAAGATGTTGTTCATTTGTCTCCACAGAACCGTTTCCAATTTGGGCCAGAATCCTGCTGGTTCCTCTGGTGGTTCTGGTTCTGGTCACTTCTGCAGCCGTTTTCTGTCATTTTAGGCACAACTTCATGAGAGGTGAGTGAGAGAGACCAAAACAAACTTCCACCACGAGTTCAGGGTCTGGAAATGTTTCAGAAACCAGAAACACTTTAAATGTAGATGAAACTGGATAAACCAAACATCGACCAGCACAGTTCATGTTTACTGATTATTCTAATAATGTTTGTTGCATGTTTCTGAATTGGTGACTGAATGTTGGTTTTATGACTTTTTATTTCTGTGTTTTATGATCTAAACCAAACGTTTAGTCATGTGAGCAAAAAGTTAAAAGTACCAATTAGATGTTTATTTTATTGCCTTATTAAAAGAGTGACAGGAAATCACTAAATGCCCAAATTTTGTTGTTTTTTGTTTTGTTGTCTTGTCTTGTTTAAATCATTTCACGGGCCGCTAGAGGCCCCGCGCCACAGGTTTGGCTCCTCTGAAGCTGAACTTCTCCTCCTCTCAGGTTACAGCAGAAGCATCGAGGTGGACTCCGGTCAGCCGTTTGTCCTGCTGCCCTGCAGGACCAACGTTCGCCTGCCGTACAACGCCATGGTGGAATGGACGGATCGCTACGGCAACAAGGTCCACGTCTACCAGAACCACGGCACCGTCCCCGAGAAACAGATCCAGTTCTACAGAAGCAGGACGGAGATGAGCGTGGACCCGCTGCAGACGGGAGACCTGAGCCTGACCCTGAGGATCCCCACAGGCGCAGACACAGACACCTACACCTGCTGCGTCTACAGCCGCAGGAAACGCATCCTGATGAAGACACAGGTTCAGCTGCAGGTCAAAGGTCAGCTGGTGGGCTGGGGTCAGAGTTTCTCCTAAACCATGTTGTCTGTTATCAATGCTGCTCTGTGACGTCATGGCTGCTCCTCCTCTTCTCTGCATGTCGCCTCAGGTTGCCATGACATCAGGCTACAGCAGTTACCATAGCAACACGACTCTGTCCAGAGTCTCAGTCCGTCCTCCTATCTAGTATTTGGTTGTTTCAGTTTTATCACCAATATTTCTACCATAAATGGAAGGTTTTTAGTCTTAATAACATTTAGACGCCTTTATTAAAATTCAATATTACGATAAAACTGCGAAAACTAAATCTTAGCAAGTAATTCCAGTCTAGTTTCTGGTGTAAATATTGTTCTACACTTGAAATAGGATGAAACTAACTTACAAGTAACATTTCAGCAAAATCTAGGAGTTTGATTAAGTAAATAATTCCTTAATATTGAGGAAAATTTTCTAATTCCATTGGCAGATTGTTTCATTTATAACCAATCACTTCCCATGTAAAAGTTATATTTTTTTCTTCAATATTAAAGTTATTGACTTAAACAAGCTCCTGTGTTTTTCCAAAAAGTTACTTGTAAATTAATTTTGTCTTATTTTAAGTGTAATAATATATTTTCACTATAAACGAGGCTAAATACTTGGTAGTATTTTGTGTTTTTGCTCCGGTAGAGTTCAGATTGCTGATCCAGAAGAATCAATGCTGATCTTTCCTCAACACATAGCTGTAGCTTTAAAAACAGTCTTCTCCACAGAGACACGCTTTCACATGTGGCATTCCTCAGCATGTTCAGGCGTGTGGAAGCTGACATATGAACTCATCACACTTCTTCGTTCTCAGTCAGGTTTATCACTGCAGAACATTTCAGCGACAAGGAAGTTCAACAAAATAAAAAAGAAGTTAAAACTGGAGATTTACATCCTCTCAATCTAACTCTGACTTTCCTGAAGCATTCTGGGTAATCTGCCTTTGCTGTTCTCTCAGTCCAACAGGTGGAGGTGAGTGCAGGTACAGACAAAGTCCTGCTACCCTGCCACACCTCAGCCGAGCTGCTCAAGTCTTGTAAAGTTGAGTGGAAGGACAGTGAGAACCAGATGGTGCACGTGTTTCAATTTGGTTCTGACCGTCTGGAGAACCAGGACCGGTTCTACAGAAACCGAACCGAGATGAACAAAGACTGGACACAAACTGGAGACCTCAGTCTGACTCTGAAACACCTCACCTACGAAGACAGCAACATCTACACCTGCAGCATCTACAGCCCAGAGGGAACCATCCTGTTCAAGAAGCAAGTTCAGCTCAAGGTCAAAGGTCAGTGGCTGGAATCTGACAAAAAGTTTGGACACACCTGCTATACTGACTGATTTTGATCAAAAGCTTAAATAAGTTTCATTTTTGTTTAATATTAAATATCACAAGAAATATTAATGAACAGGAAGAATTATAATGTTATATTTCTCTGTTTATCCCGGACGAGCCCCCAAAAATCAGATCAGATGTATTTTTTTTATGTAAAAGAGGAAAACGTTGAAATCTTATCAGTGACATTGGGATTTATATCCACAGACATCAGAGAGTGAGAGAAAAGCAGCAGCTGATCTTTGTTGATCTGTGTTCTCTCAGACTGTCAGGTGGAGGTGGAGGAAGGGGCGGAGTCAGTCCGGCTGCCGTTCAAAGTGGCGCCTGAACTCCTTAAAGGCGCCAGAGTTGTGTGGTGGCGCTACGACCCGCAACCGGTGGTGGTTGTTCATGCTTATAGATACCTTTCTGATCAGCTGCAAGAGCAGGACCATCACTACAGAAGCAGAACCAAGATGAATGAAGACCTGCTGCAAACGGGAGACATCAGCCTGACCCTGACCCGACCCGCAGCCGGCGCCGCTGAGAGCTACAGGTGTGGCGTCTGGAGGGGAATGAAGCTGGTGGTGTGGACCACAGTTCTGCTCAAATTCAAAGGTTAGTCAGAAGCTTTTTACGCCTTGTTCCTGTTTTGTTTACAAAAGCAGAGAAATGGAGTAAATGTTTAGCTCATCCCAGGTTCATGACCGATCGTCTAGTCAAAGTTCTCAGAATATGAATGTTTTATTGCAGTTTGTTTTTTTATTCTTCTGATCGTTCTCCGTCGTCTCTGCAGGAGGAGTCCGGGTTCAGGATGAAGATCCTGGAATCAGGGACAGAAGCGACTCCGTCGACATGACGCCGCTCATGTCTGCTGAGTCAAACTACTAATTATTTGACGCTCTGTGACCTGCTGTGGAAACTGTGATGTCACTTCCTCTTTCAGAGTCTTTTAACTCTTCAATTTTCACTTAGAGAAAAGTTGACAAAACAAAATCACTTTCTAAATTCCACTAGGAATCGAACCAACAACCTCCTTGCGTGAGATCGGTTGACATCATCTCTCCACCATGAAATCTTTTACTCTTCAAATGTTTCTCGTCGCAAATTTATCTGTTTATATTCAACATCTCTGAACCTGGTTTCTGTCATCTTTACTTTCCACGTGTAGCTCAGTAAAATCGACCTTTAATTAGGCCGTTTCCTCTAAATGCATCACCGTTATGTTTAATTTTTACAGTTATCAGAATCATATGATTCATTCAGCTGGAGCGGTAACAGGTTGGTACGTTCAAACTACTTCCTGTTTCATACTTTTTATCTTCTGTCTGCACTTTAAGGCTCACAATACAAACATGATTAAGATCTGAACCCAGTGAGTCTGGAGCCATGAAGTTTGCCATGAACTGAACTGTTAATGAAATTGGTGAGTTGTGAATAAAATGTTTGTTTGTAGCTTATGCTAATTGGCTAGCTGGAAATGTAAACTTTTTTAACTTCTATGTTGAGTTTAACTTGGTAAAATAAATGCATGCTGTGTAATATTAATATGGCGTTTAACTTGAGTAAAATTGGGTTATTGGTTGCAGTTTACAAATGTCTGGTTTACTAGCAGGATGATATTTTACTAGTCCTGCTTGTTTTAATGAAGTGGAAACTTACCATTTAATGGGGAAATTTGTGAAAGTTAACTTCAGTATTGTGTATATATTTCTGTTTAGTTTTTGATGGTGTTCACTTATTTTTAGGAATACACTGTACTGAAAACAATCATTTTTCTCTTTGTTGTTTTTATTAACTTCTGTCATCAGCTCTGGTACTCGTTCCTATGCAAAACATTTACGTTTTATTATCATGATCAATTATAGCTTACTTTTAAAAACATTAATGAGTCAGAAACCAACTGCAGCTCTAAAACTCACCTCTATATTCATAGCGGGGTTTTTCCGCCCTCTGGTGGCCATAATGGGAACTACAGCCATCACATTATGATGGTTGATGCTGCGTCATTTATATGTTAGCGGCAGCTCAGGGCCCCGGGGCCACTAGATGCCGCCTAAGTGGATTTTTCTTTACAATAATATATTTGATAATGTATTCAGAAATTATTCTTTATATGGGCAAAAAGAAAACATAAATAGCTCTTGGGTTCCCTCTGGCGGCCGCGGTAGGTCAGCGGTAATATGAGCTAAGTTAGCATGGCAATGAAAATAATGTCGCAAAAAGGACTAAATCCTTCATGGAGAGAGAAAAGAAAGAGGAAGAATAAAAAAAGACAAGATAAAGGTAAGTTTTGATGTGTCTCGGTAATTTAATGTTTATTTGTAGAGATGCTAATAGAAAGTTAGCTTGTTAGCTTTGGTCCAGTTCAACGGCTAAACGTTTATGCTACAATGTTTGTAACTGTCTGAAACTGAGTTTTAACTTTAAATGAATTAATTCTCTATATTTCTGAGGTTTTTTAGATTCAAAATATCGTGTTTGATAACGTTTGAGAACAATATTGAAAACTTCTCAATGTTTGACTAGCAAAATGTTGCTGCTAATCTTGAACTTGTGTAAAATTAGATGGAGTTTGACTAATAAAACTAAAATACAGGCCTCAATGTAACAACAGCTACTTAGAAATAATTATTACAATTATTTTAGTTGCAAATGTAAAAAAAAGCCTTAATTTACTAAAGTAAAAAGTAAATTGGTAGGGATAGATTAGCATTTTCTTCACACTGCAGAAATCCTCATTTTGTTGTTTAAAAACCATTGATATTTATTTTTGTTGATTGTTTCAAGTTTATTTTTATAAAATGGGACATTACTTATTAATGAATATTTACATGCAAATACATGAGATTACAGCTCATGTATTTTATATCTTTAGTATAAAGATATAAAATACATGAGCCACTAAATGGGACTAAAGATATCTCTTATATCTTTAGTCCCATTTAGTGGGTTGATGTAAATAATGATTAAAAATAATAAAAAAAAACTTAATAGATGACAAAAAGAAGTATTTAAACGGTTTTAATTAAACAGTCTACAATGTTTCAATCATTTTCATTTGAAGTAAGTTAGCATCGTGGTGATAAAAATGGAGTTGTATACAGTTAAGCTGCGCTAAGCTAATCAGGCTACAAAAATAAATAAATCTACTGCATAGTTTTCACAGATCCATATTTGTTAAATAAATAGTTTTCTTCTTCAGTGGATTACTCTGTTGTAATCCATTGTAATCTTGCGCTGAATTCACACCAGCCCTGTTTAATCCTCTGTAATCCGAATCCAGTCCGTTGGCCTAGTCAAAGTCCGGTTCGTTTGGGGAGGTGAGAATGCGTCAACAATTCTCGATCTGGATTTGGTTCGATTGTGAACCGCTCCACAAGCAGGAAGCGGACTACAGTGCAGGGCATTCTGGGTAAATACAACCAAAACAAACATTCTAGCCTAGTGCTGGAAACAGCCAGACTCAGATGAAGTGTGTCCTGCTGTCTGGTTCTGAAGCCCAGAGACGGATCCGTCTAGGCCTTCATCTGGACCTATTTGTACCTGAGGAGGTTCTGGTGAGTCAGAACCGGTCCTGAGAGTTCGGTACCGATCTAGTTGCCAAGGGAACCTTAATAGGAAGCTGCATCAGCCCTGGGGGGGTCAGGCTCTCTCAGTCCAGATCGTCCATCCTCTGGTCTGCCGTCCTCTGGGTGCCGCCGTCACTGCTACTGCTGCAGCCGCCGCTGCTACTGCTACTGCTGCTGCTGCAGCCGCCGCTGCTACTGCTGCAGCCGCCGCTGCTACTGCTGCAGCCGCTGCTCCTGCCGCCGCCCCCACCGCTGTGTCTCTTCAGGTCCTGGAAAACCTCGGTGAAGAATCGTGGCTCGGCGTTGAGGCGCAGCATGTCGGCACTCAGACGCTCGATGACCTCCAGCGCTCGCTCCCAGAAGACGTCACGGCTCGACTCCACCAGGAACGGCTTCATGGGGTAGGAGATCTCGTTGCCCAGGTAACAGTAGGCCAGGTAGAGACAGGTGAGGAAGGTGGCGTGGAGCTCCTGCTCCGAGGCCGTGTCCTCGTCCACCGCGTCTCTGCAGAGCAGGTAGACGAAGACGAGGCTGGCCGGGCTGAGGAAACCCTGATGCTGCAGAGAGAGAGCACAAGTCAGAGGACGATGGTAGATAGAAAAAGGAGTAAATTTCCGCCAAAAATCTCAGAAATTTTATAGGAGAACTTTAACATTTCTGAGATCTTAAATTTGAAAACTTTCACCTTTTGGAGTTCAGAAAAATTTTAGTTTTTTCTAGAACATTTCTGAGATTAATCTGAAAATTTAAACATTTTTGGTGGGAATTTTGGACTTTTGGAGCTCAGAAACTTGGAGAACGCGGTAGATTGGACCCAAAGGTCTGACCAACAACAGACCGTCCGGAACCAGAACCCTGACCTGCCAGCCCTGCAGCAGCAGTGCTCGCTCCACGTTCCTGAGCCAGACGATGATCCGATTGGACGGAAACTCCTTGAGCTTGACGCAGCGCCGGCGCAGGAAGTCGGACAGACAGCGAAGAAGCTCGCCTGTGGAGGCCTGCAGGATTCAGACAGCAGAAGAAGAAGAGTTCATCAGACCGGACGAGGTTCTGGTTCCTGACTGAACTGAGCCGGTACCGACCTGAACCACCAGCCTCCTGATGCACATCTGCTCCTCCTGCCGGGGCCGCGCTCTGACCTTGGGGCCCTCGGGGGCCGACTTTCCCCTGGAGCCCAGCGCCGCCAGCCGCTTCCTGCAGCGCAGCGCCTGCAGCAGCACAGAGCGCCTCTTCTTCTCCTCCTCCTCATCAGGAACCTCCGGCGGCTCCTTCAAAGCCGCCGCCGCGGATCGGCAGCCAGGAGGCAGAGAGAGCAGCGTTCCCATGGCGACACCGCAGAGAGCCGCTGCAGAGCCGCAGCATCCAGGAGGCTCCGAGTCCTGCTGGATGCTGCTGCAGCGCCCTCTGCTGCTCAACCAGAACACTGCAGGCTCAGGGCTCTGGACCAGAACCAGAACCAAAAGAGGAAATAAACCATGATGGAAACCTCCAGAACTATCAGAATCCAAACTTTTGTTTTGTTTCATTAAGACCCAAGATGTTGCTGCTGAAATCTAAAATGTAAAGTTTTAAAACTGAATATTTATCTCTGAGTGACATAAATATCTAATTAACAAACTAAATATTTAGCTGTCTACCTTGGATAAACATTTAGTTTTAAAATAATTATGTTTAGGTATACTTACCAACTCAGAACTAAATATTCATGGCGCTAAATATAGTTTAGAAATAGAAAATTTAGTTTTTAAATGAAATATTGAGCTTTTCAGAATAAATATTTTGATTGTTAGCTAAATATGTAGCTAAAAGCGAAATATTTAACTTACTAAATAAATGTTTAGCTAGCACAGAGCTAACAATTTAGCTAACTCAAAATAAATATTTATGAATATAAATATTTTGCATCTAAGCTAAATATTTAGCTTGTTAGCTAAATAATTAGATTGAAACTTAATATTTAACTTTCTAACTAAATGCTTAGCTAGCTCAAAGCTAAATATTTAGTTTCTAAACTACATCTTTAGCATGCTAGTTTGATATTTAGCATTTATTTTTAACTTGCTAACTAATTTTTTTTTTTAGCTTATATTTAAATTGGAGCTAAATATTTAGTTGTTAAAGGGTGTACCTAATAAAGTGGACGGTGCGTCCAGTCTTATTGTTAGTTTAGTGAGTTTCCAGCAGAGGGCGCTAAATAACATCAGGAGTTTCCCCCTTCAAAACTCTTTTAATTTCTTTTAATCAGTTTGTTTCTCAGGTTTTAATCTGAAAATGAGATTAAATTTAACATGGATTTAAATTTAATCTGGAGTAAAGATGCAGCCCGGCCCATCAGAACCTCTGGATGGTTTAATGAGATCAGAACCGACCCGGTTCTGCCCCTTGGAGCAGGCGGCCTGATGGATGTGATGAATGAAAGCTGCAGCAGCTGATCCAGAGTCAGATTATCCACCTCCCCCCAGCGAGGCCAAAGGGGCGGGGCCTGGGCGGCAGAAGGTTCATTGTCTGAGCAGGGAGGGTCGAGCGAGCTCCACAAGGACGGCAGCTCCGGGGGAGAGAGAGACAAAGAGGGGGAGGCCGACTCTCTTTCTTTCTTGGTGTGGGGGAGGAGAGGGGGAGGATTAACCGGCTCATCTGCAACACACACACACACACACATCCAAACACACAACAACACGGCTGCAGAGCTGGGCTTCATCTGGATCAGCATCAGCAGCATCAGCAGCTTCGCCGCCTGCAAGAGACAAAGAGGCAGACAGGAGGAGGAAGAGGAGGAGGGGATCTTCATCGTTCGAGGACAGGAAGAGCATCCCGGCCTCCAGCCGCCTCCGTCCGTCATGGCCGACCACATGTTCCTGCTGCTGTGTGTCTGAGCGCGGTGGTCCGGGTGGGTGTGTTCGCTGCGTCCGCTGTGGTCGCTCCTCTGCCTCGGTGTGTGTGAGAGTGTGTGTGTGTTATGGGGAACACAGAGAGCATGGAGAGCCAGCTGGCCGTGATCCGGTCCAGAGCCGCCCCGGTCCGACTGCCGATGCCCGACCCGGCGGAGCTGGAGGAGCGGTTCTCCATCGCCCTGGTGAGTGGAACAGCCTGCAGGTTCTGATCCGCCATGCATGACACTCGGCTAATTAGGCGGCAAACATCCCGAGTCTGATGAGACGGCAGCTAGATGCGGCTAATTCATGCTCAGATCCACGACCCGATCACGTTATCGGATCAATATCGGATCACATATAAATACAAAACAGACTCGGATTACAAAGGAAGACCCGTCCGCCTGAACAAGCATGTGGCGACAGTGGAAAGGAACGATTCCCTGAAGAGGAAACAACATCCGGCAAGCTACCAGGGGATGACAGAAAATCACCGGTCCACTGGGGCTCAGCTAAGGGTCAAAGTTCACAGAATTAGCTCAGTTAGTGGCCCAAGCTGTGGAGTAAAACACAGGAATCATAAAACTGAGTCTTCCTGTCAAAGGAGACGAGGTTTCTGTCCTAATGGACTGACGTAGACTCTTTGGCTTTCAGAATTCGATGAACCTTCCTCCAGACAAGGTGCGTCTGCTGCGTTCCTATGACAACGAGAAGAAGTGGGAGCTGATCTGCGATCAGGTAGGTCCTGCAGGCGTCTCTCCATGGTCTCATTGCTTTACCCAACAAGCTAACCTAGCTTAGTATTTTCTCATTTTGAGGTTACAACTCAGGAACAGTTTGGTTGAATTATATTTGGATTCCCATGATGCATTTCTGGGTTGTCAGGAGAGATTCCAGGTGAAGAACCCCCCTCATACCTACATCCAGAAACTGAGAGGCTTCCTCGATCCGGCTGTAACGCGAAAGGTGAAACGACAGAAACAGATTTTACTCAATCAAAGTCCAATGATTCTCTGCATGTTAGACGTTTACTAAACCTTTGAACAGGAAGCTCAGAGTTTTTAAAAATGTTTTCATCTTTTTCTGTCTGCAGAAGTTCAGACGAAGAGTTCAGGAGTCGACGCAAACGCTCAGAGAGCTCGAGATTTCTCTGCGTACAAACCACATCGGGTAGCTGTCCGTCCAGCTCCTCCGTCTCTAGCCGCGTTTCCAACATGTCTCTCTGTCCATGTTTCTCCGTTTTGTCCATTTATTTGTCTTTCTGTCTCCAGCTGGGTCAGAGAGTTTCTAAACGAGGAGAATCGAGGTCTGGATGTTCTGGTCGAGTATTTGTCCTTCGCTCAGTACGCCGTCACGTGAGTCGGATCTCTTTCTACTATCTCACGGTTTGGTGTTTTTGGAGAATGACCCTTGACCTTTCTGATCTGCTCAGGTTTGATGGCGAGCAGTCGGACACCGGCAGCGAGGTGGGCTCCATCGACTCGCCCTGGAGTCGCTCCATCGAGGATCTCCATGGCGACTGCAGCCTCCCGTCGCCGTCCTCGTCCATTTCCCGCTCGGCCCGACACTCCATCAGGTAAAGGGAAACCCGAACCCTGAGCTCAGTCCGGCCAAACCGGGAAATCTGAGAGTTTTACATCCACAGCTCGACCCTGGTGACCCGATCCAACACGCTGCCGAGTCGCCGAACCCTGAAGAACTCACGACTTGTCTGCAAGAAGGACGACGTCCACGTCTGCATCATGTGTCTGAGAGCCATCATGAACTACCAGGTAGGAAAAACCTCCCGTCGCTTTAAGATCCTCATGACAACGCCACGCCGACCCGTCTTCCTCTTCCTCAGTACGGCTTCAACATGGTGATGTCCCATCCGCACGCCGTCAACGAGATCGCTCTGAGTCTGAACAACAGGAACCCCAGGTACTAAAAACTAGAACAAAATGGCTGCCGCACTGCAAACTGACGGCGTGACGGACTGTGGTGTTCTCACCAGGACCAAAGCGCTGGTTCTGGAGCTGCTGGCGGCCGTGTGCCTGGTCCGAGGAGGACATGAGATCATCCTGGCTGCTTTCGACAACTTCAAAACCGTAAACAGTCACCAGACACAACGCCGTGTTATTTCCACTAGACATGAAACCAAAGGAGGAATTCATTCCCCAAAAGTCAGAAATTATTAGATTAACCCAGTGTTTCTCAATTCCAGTCCTCAGGCCCCCCTGCCCTGCATGTTTTAGATGTTTCCCTTCTGCCACACACCTGGATTGAATATGTGGCTGATTAACAGGCTTCTGCAGCACTTGATGGTCATGCAACCATTTGAATCAGCTGCTCTGGAATAGAGGCACATCTAAAACATGCAGAGCAGGGGGGCCTGAGGACTGGAATTGAGAAGCACTGGATTAACCCCAGAAATCTTCTAGAAAAAAAACTAAGAAATTTCAGTGTTTGAAAAGTCAAGATTTTCCTAAAAAAAAAGTCTGAACTTTCTAAATCAGTCTCAGAAATCTTCTAGAAATAGATCAGAATTTTTTCAGTTTGAAAAGTTTCAAATTTGCTGGAAAAATGTTTAATTTTCTTCAAGATATCTGGAAATGTTTGAGTTTCAAAATTGTAAAATATTCCACATTTTAAACTCATAAATTGTCCTCCTTTTGTTCCTGTTCTTAATGGCGGCGGCCTGACCTGCTCTGATCTGTTGCAGGTGTGTAACGAGTCGATGCGTTTCGAGAAGCTGATGGAACATTTCAAGAACGAAGACGATAACATCGACTTCCTGGTAACTCTGCTGCCGCGTTTTCATCATTATATTTACTTATATATGAGTATCACATTAGAAAAGGTTCATGGAAGAGGCAATGATTCAAAATAACTTCCTCAATTTCACAAAAGTGTTTGAGGTGGAATTTACAGCCGTGTATTCGGGTTTTTGTAGATAAAGGGGAAAAAATTGTCAGTTATCTTCAAAAAACTCCTGAAAGTTTGAGATTAATCTCAAAAATTATTTTTGCACATTTTAGAAATAACAAAATAACGTCCTCAGAAATTTCCCAAACATTTTTAGAAAACGTCTTAATCTAAAAAATCTAAAAAATTCAGTTTTTTTGGTTTGTTTTTTATTTGCAAATTTAGATTTTTTTTTTTTGCCCATTTTGAGTTTTGAGTTTTCTTGAATCTCAGAAAATTTCCAAGTTTTTGTAGAAAATTTAACACACTGATTTCAAAAACTTCTCAGCTAATTTTTGACCTGCGAATCTCAGAAATTTGACATTTTTTTACGTAGGAATTTTCTGAGATTAATCTAAAGATCTCAGATTTGTTTTGTAAATTTTCTTTTTTTTTTGTGCTAATTTCTGAAGTTCTAATATTTTTTGTGCAAATTTTCAACTTGTGAAACTCAAAGTTTTTTCTAGGAAATATCTGAGATTATTCTACAAAAATTCAGATTTTGTTGGTAATTTGCTCCTTTTCTCCTACCTAAAATAGCTGTAATATGTCATCGTATTGAAAACATTAAATTTTTGCCACATTTTAAACTTTGCTCCAGATTCACGCGTGTCAGTCGGATGTAAACAGCTCGTGTCTCCATGGCAACCTGCTTGTCCCCAGGTGGCCTGCATGCAGTTCATCAACATCGTGGTTCACTCGGTGGAGGACATGAACTTCAGAGTTCACCTGCAGTACGACTTCACCAAGCTGAACCTGGAGGAACACCTGGAGGTAATCCGTCAGGGTCACGTGACGAGCCCTGGGCCAATCGGTCGGCCCGGTGAGTCACGGCAACTTTCCCCTCAGAGGCTGAAGCACACAGAGAGCGACCGGCTGCAGGTCCAGATCCAGGCTTACCTGGACAACGTGTTTGACGTCGGGACGCTGCTGGAGGACGCAGAGACCAAAACCGCTGCTCTGGAGAGAGTGGAGGAATTGGAGGAGAACATCGCTACGGTAAGCAGCGTCAGGCTGACCTTTGACCCTGTCCTTTCCTGGGACGACATCTGGCTTCTTCATCCAGATGTCGGAGCGGCTGCTGGACGTGGAGAACGAAGCCATGCTGAAGATTGTGGAGCTGGAGAAGCAGCTGATGCAGACCAACAAAGAGCTGGACCAGCTGCGGGTCAGTGCTGAACTCCAGCTGGTTGGATACATAGAGGTACGACTGCCGCGACCTTTGAACCCGAAGCTGTCTGTGTGCAGGAGGTGTACGCCAGCGCCAACACCCAGGTTCACACCCTGAGGCGGATAGTTAGGGAGAAAGACCAGACGATCCGCCGGCAGAGTCGGCTGGAGCGCCAGGCGCAGGAGGCGCAGCAGTCCGGCGGACCCGGAGCGCCGCAGCCTCAGAGGGGCGAGGGCGACGGGGGCGTGGCCGACTCCGCCTCCCCGTCGCCGCCGCCGTGTCCCACGCTGTCCCCCAGGTAAGACTCGCACTCTGAGTCCGGATGACGGCTTTCAGCCACCGATTCCTGATTGGTTCCTGACTCCTGCAGCCCAGAGACGGTGGCCTATCACAGCATGGGACCCGGGATGGGCGGGGCTCCAGGCATGCCGGCTCCGCCCCCTCCGCCTCCACCACCGCCGCCAATGCCAAGCTCAGGTGAGCTACACCTGAAACCAATCAGTCAATCACAAAAGAAGAGAAGAAAAAATGTCTCTGAGTCCCAGATACAGTCAGGAGCCAAAAACTAGATTTTGAGATTAATCTCAGAAATTTTCTGGAAAATTTTAAAATTTGTAAATTTCTGGAAATTTTTTGACTAAAGATTTGAAAGATTTGCCATGTTTTTCCTGCAAATTTTCAACTTTTCAAACTATCCAAGTTTTTGTGTAAACTGTCTGAGCTTATTTTGAGTTTTTTGGCTGAAATTTCCTCATTTCTGATTGGCTGCAGGTTTGACTGTTGTTCTGTTTCTGTCCTCAGTTTCCAATGGACCGTATCCGGCTCCGCCCCCTCCCGCCCCGCCGCCCCCTCCGCCACCGCCCCCCCCCTGCAGGACCAGCGAGCTTTCCTCCGTCCCCATGGCCCCGCCCCCTCCTCCTGTGGCCCCGCCCCTGCCGGGGTCAGGGGGGTCAGCGACTGTCATCTTTAACTCTGGCCTTGCAGGTGAGACGTTGGCCTGTCAGGGCCATCGCCATGGTAACAGAAAGTGACGACCTCTGACACTAACCCGTTTTCTCCTCTGTTCTGCTGCCAGAGGGTCCGCTCAAGTTGTTCTGTACGTTTTTATCGTTTTTATATCTTTAACTCCATCCATCCACCAGCTGGAGACTGGAAACCAAACTGGTTCCAGTCGCCAGTTTCCCATTTTCCATCCATCTGTGATAAAACAGTTCAGGTACGACCTTTACAGAGTCCTGAACTCTGACCTCTGGGTTCAGGTCAGACATATGAGAGAAGAGTTGGACCCATGTGAGAGCATTTCAGATTATCTTCTCAAATTTAAACGTTTTGAACTCAGAAATGAGTTTCTTTTCTAAAATGTTCCGACTTTATTGGCAGATATTTTCTCTTTTTCTGGGGAGGAAAAGCTGAAATGATTTTGGAAATAAAACCCAGATCAATTCCTCTGATGAGAAACACTTTGGGTGTGCTGACGATGTGCTGAAGCAACAGAAAACCTTTTGGTTGAATCTCACATTAATCCTTGAATCTTCGTATTTGACCTCTGAACTTTCCCCTCCAGCCGTGAAGATCAAGAAACCGATCCAGACCAAGTTCAGGATGCCGGTGCTGAACTGGGTCGCCCTGAAGCCCAGCCAGATCAACGGAACCGTCTTCAACGACATCGACGACGAGTCCATCCTGCAGGTAAACTCTGAGGTCAGAGGTCAGGCTTCCAGACACCCTCTACCTGCTGCGTGACGCCGCTGTCCGTCTGCCACCAGGACCTGGACATGGGGGGCTTCGAGGAGCTGTTCAAGACCAAGGCCCAGGGCCCGGCCGTGGACCTGACGCTGTCCCGGCAGAAGCTGCCCCAGAAAGCCCCGTCCAAGGTGTCGCTGCTGGAGGCCAACCGGGCCAAGAACCTGGCCATCACCCTGAGGAAGGCCGGCCAGGCCTCAGAGGTCATCTGCCGATCCATCCACACGTAGGTCCACACCGGACATGAGGCTCTGGATCCGACCCGATCCGGTCTGCACAGCCAGGTCGCATCGATACGCAGAAACCAGAAAAAAACTACAAACATGGCCGACAATAATGAGGATTAAGATGAGAATCTGCTGCTTCTGATTGGACAGCAGCTCTAAAATCACAAGACACGCTCAACCGTGAGCAGCCACGTTCACGTCCACTGAGCATGCTCAGTAGGTGCGGCGTTACTGCGCCCCCTACTGACCGCAGTTCTCACAGGAGCGATATCATGGCGTTTCCAACAAAAAACTCAGAAACTTTGAAATGAATCTGAGAAATTTTCAGAAAAACAAGGAAAGTTCTGAGCTACAAAAACTCAAAAATTTGCTTGAGAAAAATCTGAAATTTGTGGAAGTTATTTCCAGAAAATGTCTTTTAACTTTTTTTTGTTTGTTTTTTTCTCACACATTTTCAACTTTTTAATGTCAAAAATTCCAATATTTTTTTTAATATATATATTTGACTTTGGAACTTGGAAATTTACTGTTTTCTCCAGAAAATTTCTGAGATTAACCAAAAAAAAAATCTTTGGCAGAAATTTACTCCACTTCTTTATCTATGATGATCCTAATTCGTCTTATTATGCCTCAGTTTGACTCATGACATCAAAAAAATTCACATCTATGGTGGAACATTAGTGCAAAGGAAAATGATCTCAGATTTACTTTAATATTTCTAAAGTAGAACCAAAAATCATGATTTTAATAAACAGTAGATGCATAAAATGTTAGAAAAAGGAGAATGTTGTAGCGACGGCCCTGTTCCTGTGCAGGTTCGACCTTCGGACCGTTCCTGTGGATTTCGTTGAATGTCTGACGCGCTTCATCCCGACGGAGGCCGAGGTGAAGCTGCTGCGGCAGTACGAGAGGGACAGGAAGCCGCTGGAGGCTCTGAGCGACGAGGATCGCTTCATGATGCAGTTCAGCCGCATCGAGCGGCTCAGCCAGCGCATGACCATCATGACCTTCATGGGAAACTACGCAGACAACATCCAGATGCTGACGCCGGTAAGGAAACCACAAAACACCGTAGAGCTTCAGAGAAAACCCCAAACTGACCGGCTGTGCTTCCTCTCAGCAACTCCACGCCATCATCGCCGCGTCGGTTTCCATCAAATCGTCTCAGAAGCTGAAGAAGATCCTGGAGGTCGGTGCGTCTGGTTTTGTTTTCAGCCGGAAGCGAACTGAGGTAACGTCTCTGCTGTTTGTCCTGCAGATCATCCTGGCTCTGGGGAACTACATGAACAGCAGCAAGAGGGGAGCCGTGTACGGCTTCAAGCTGCAGAGCTTGGACCTGGTAACCAGTTGACGCCGCAGGGGCAGATACCCAGGGCAGCAGGAAGGAGAGGGCGCTCAAACACTAGGAAATGAAAGGATTCATCAATTCCAACCAATTTAGCAAATAATTGTTAACTCAAATATACAAACTAAAAATAAATGCTAAAAAAACAACCAAAAACTAAAGGAAGAGCAGAACAACTTCAACATATTTTACTGGAAACAAACTTGCTGATCCTTACATGCAGTGGATTTTCTTTGCTGCTGCTGAAAATGTTTAACTTTAAAAACTCAGAAAAATCCCAAAAAAAAATTTTTTTGGGATTTTGAGATTAATCTCAGAAATTTTGTAGAAAAACTTGGAAATTTTGACCTTCGAAAGTAAAAGAAATTCAACTTTTTTTCTTCCAAATATTTGCGTTTTCAATCTCAGACATTTCCAAATTAATAAACTTAAACTTTCTGAAACTTTTTTTGCAAATATTTCTAGAAAAATTTTGAGATTCATCTAAAAATGTCTGTTTTTTGGTCGATATTTCCTCCTCCCTGCTGTGGCCCTGATGTTACGATGCTCTGTGGATGGTAAAGTAAGTGCACCCTGGGTCAGACAGCAGGTATCAGGTCTGTTTGCTTCCAGCTGCTGGAGACCAAATCGACGGACCGGAAGCAAACGCTGCTTCACTACATCTCCAACGTGGTGCGAGAGAAATATCCCGGAGTCATTCTGTTTTACAACGAGCTGCACTACGTGGACAAAGCCGCCGCAGGTGAGTCCGCCGGCCAATCACAGCGCAGGAGAGCCCAGCGGGGCGGCTGACCCGTCTTCACCTGTCTGGTGTTTGCAGTGAGCCTGGAGAACGTCCTGTGTGACGTAAAGGAGCTGCAGCGCGGCATGGAGCTCACCTGGAGGGAGTTCAGCGTTTCCCACAATGCAACGCTGAAAGACTTCATCAGCAGGAACGAGTCCCGCCTCAACAAGCTGCAGGAGGACGCTCGCATCGCGCAGGTGAGACCGTACCGACCAGTACTGATCCTGTTAGTCACATCAACATTAAAATGATGTCATGTTAGGTTGAGTTCAGAGTTTAGGATGTTTTCTGACCAATTTTCCCGTCTAACAATCTTAAATCAGTGACAGTTCTTAGGATAATCCTAAAGTTAACGTATTCTGATTCCTTGAACAGGTTGGGATCGGTCTATGGCCTAAACAAATCATTCTTACAAAATGAAATTTTAGTCTGGTCAATTTTTCCTATTCTGAGCTGCATTAGGGTCTCTGTCACTTTAAATCAAAATAAGCTCCTGGCCACACCCCTAACTCAACGTTTACATTCACGTGCATACTTATACAAAAAAAATTAATTAATTTCTGCCCAAAAAAATATGAAATTTTGAGATTAATCTCAGAAAAAAAACATGGAAATTTCTGAATGGCGTCAAGGTTTTAACCCCAGCTGGTCTCCTGATTAACGTACTGACTGACCGTTACCGTAGAAACGAGGCAGACTGTTACCGTAGAAATGAGGCAGTCATGTTTGTGTTGTGTGGTTGATCTGCAGGACGCCTTCGAAGACGCCGTGAAGTTCTTTGGCGAAAGCTCCAAAACGATGCCGCCATCCGTCTTCTTCCCCATCTTTGTCCGCTTCATCAAAGCCTACAGGGTGAGCGCCATGATGTGGGCGTGGCCTGCTGACCGGAACCCCTCCCACATTTTGTAACAAGTGGTGGAAGTTTGAACTAACAGGAAGTGTGTTTAGGTTGCGGAGGAGGAGAACGAGCAGAGGAGGCGCCAGGAACAGATGCTGCTGGAGAAACTGGAGCAGGAGGAGCAGCAGGAGGAGGCGGAGACCAAGGTACCAGTTAGCTAACTAAATATTTAGTTTAAACTAAATGAATGTGGTGAAACCCAGAGAACCGGGTCGGCCTGTGTGACCCTGCAGATCCGTTACGTTGTTTCAGTCAGGAACTCATTCTGATTTATTAGTCTTCTGAAGTGTTGGACCTTCGTGACTCTTGACCCCTGACCCTTCCCTCGTCCTCCCAGTCTCTATCGCACAAAGGCAAGCGGCAGCAGCAGGAGCTGATCACGGAGCTCAGACGGAAGCAAGGCAAAGACAGCCGCCACGTGTACGAAGGGAAAGACGGCGCCATCGAGGACATCATCACAGGTAACACGGTTACTATGGTAACCATGGGGCCAGGCGTCGGCTGGCGCTCTGCTGACCGGCGGCTGTATTTGGTCGTTTCAGCACTGAAGACGGTTCCCTTCACGGCCCGGTCGGCCAAACGCAGCTCTCGCTTCTTCTGTGACCCCGCCCACTCCGAGGAGCATTACTGAGCTGGCCACGCCCACTCCGGAGCAACGGGACCAATGAGCACTTTGAACTTTTCTGATGGTTAATGTGAACGGATCATGTTTTAGTTTCCTGGTCGCTGGCCAGGAACCCAGACCTGCTGCGGACCTCTGGTGCTTTCAGAACAAACCCAAACGCCTTCAAACAAGGCGGAGGCAACGCTGACCTGAACATCTGCCCAACATGGCTGCCGGTAGAGGTCTGATTCAAACTCAAGGTGCCATTAAAACCCCCTGGGTTCAGTTTACCATGGTGCTATAGACCTCCCCTCCACTGGGGGCGCTGCAGGCCGACAGGTCTGAGGTTCTGTGGTGGTTCTGGGTTCCTCCGGTCTGCGTCCGCTTGTACAGGGTTCAACTCTTCTCACTGCATCGTATGTTTCTATCTTCTGCTGTATTTACTGGCCTTACAGATCCACAGCGCCGGAACCCAAATCAGCTCAACCGGGTCTCCTAAACCCAAACAAACTCTGTTAATCTGGACCTTTACTCCTGAAGAAACACCTCTGTTCCTCAGATTATCCACCTGAGACTCAGCCGAGTCGGGAACATCGACCAGAATCAGTGGTTCTGCCTCTGGTGGGTCCAAAAGGTGCTGCCGGCCACAACAGAACCAGCAGGATTCTGTAGTTTGGACCCAACAAACAGCGAAACAAGCTGCAAACAGGAAACATACAAAAAAAATGCAACAGAAAAACGCTGCAACCACGGGAGATGGAATCAAAAGAAAAAATTCCTAGAAACAGAATTCCTCCAGGCCACTAGAGGGAGTCTGAAGAAATATGCTACACTTCTATAAAACTGAAACGAAAGGAAGTACAGCGAAACCTTTTCTACCAAGTTTCCTATTGACATCCCATTTTTACTGATTTGTTGGTCGACTCCCCCTGGTGGTCTGGAGGACTTTTGTTTTAGTGGAGCAAGTTTGCCGCGTTTTATACGACAGTGTATTTATAAATAATAAAAATTGATTACTTGAAATATATAAATTCCTGCCAAAAACTTAGAAATCTTTATGTTAATCTCAGAAATTTTCTAGAAAAATTCTGAGATTGATCAACAGATTTCAGTTTCTTTTCTAGCAAATTTTGAACTTTTGGAGTTCAAATTTTGAATTTCTTTCCTTACAAATTTCTGACCTTTGAAAGTCAGAAATTTCCTTGATTTTTCTCAAACTTTTCAAAGATCTATCTCAAAATATTAGATTTTTTTCTGTGGTAATTTGCTCCTTTTTTTATCTACAATGGTCGCAACACTCCATTGTAGTTTTATACTCACTGTTAATTTTACTATTTGTGGTATTTTTCTCCTTTTTTTATGCAGTTTTATTGATTTTACATTTTGTTTTGTTTTTTCTTTGCATGGTGTTTTTTTTTGTTTGCAGTTTGAATTATTCTCACGTTTGCAGCTCGTTTGGCCGTTTTCTGCATGTTTGCTGCTGTATAATCCATATAAACACTAAGAATCACCAACTGGACCCGGGTCGTCAGAGCAGAACCTGTTCTGTTCCTGCAGCATCAGGTCTAACGGTGCTGTCACTGTCCCTCCCCTCCGGCCCGGTTTTAGTTCTTTTCAGTCCAAACGTTCAGAGCACAAAGTTTTCTACGTGTACAGCCGTTTTCTAGAAGGTTCTGTAGCTTCTCTCTGTCCGTCTGTGTTGTTGTTGCTGTTATTTTGCACTCGGTGTGGAAATAAAACAAACCCTTCTGCATCACTACAACTCCCAGCATGCATAGCGCTCAGCTCTGCCTTTATTAGAGTACAGGTGATTACTGTAAAATCATTCATTGCTCCAGTTTGATTATTAATCAGCAGCCGTATAGACGATCAGAAGACTCCGCCTCCTGCTGGTCACCCGCTGAATGCGTTTGATGGTCGACCTTTGACCCCGAGTCCCGTTACCTGCACACAGACACAGCGCAGGTCAAAGCAGGCCTCAGACAGGTGAGGGAGGGGCGGGGGGCGGAGCTCTAACCCTGAAGGTGTTCCCGGCCGCTGGCTGCTTCTGGAGCTCTGATTGGTCCAGACCCAGGCTGGCCGAGGTCACGTAGAGGTCAGAGTAGTCTGGGCCGCCGAAGCAACAGGAAGTGGTCTTCGTGGCGGGCAGAGACACCGTCTGCAGGCGTTTACCTGAGAGGAGAGGAACGGCCACTTTAACCAGTTAACTCCACTGGTGTTACTGGGTTTACTGGTTCGCCGGCTCCTGCTGAGTCACTGAATAATCTGCTGTAATATGGAAAGATCAAAGCTGAGCTCATAAAATGTTTAATGGCTGAAAGTCCAACAGCTTGAACTTGATGAACGGATCCATCTGGTTCTGTTTGAGTTTTTCTTTTATCTTGTAAATCGGACCGAAACCATCCGACGAGTTCTACTTACATCCATCATGTTTAGCTAAATACAGAAACGTCTGTAGAAGAACATTTTTATTTATTTAACTAAAAACATTTTAAACATTTATAATAATAAACCGAGGAGTTCCACCTGGGTGTGTACTTGGTACCTTTCAGTGCCGACTACAGTCAAGAGTTTTTGTTATTTTTGTTTCAAAATACAAAACAAATGTTGAAATGACAAGACACCAGTCCTCCCAGTCTGACTGACCAGTAGCAGCGTCGATGTTGAGGACTCGTCCTCCATCGTAGCACGCCACCCAGAGGCGGTCATTAGCATCGAGGGTCATCCCGTCGGGAATGCCCTCCCCCTCCTCCAACCGGTACACCACCCGGCGGTTACCTAGGTGACGGACAAACACAGACAGGAAGCTTGGAAGCGAAGCGGACAGAGGCAGCTTCGGGTGAGGCTCCAGGCGTTGCCGTGGTTACAGGCGTGGTTACCCAGGTTTCCAGAGGCCGAGTCGTAGTCGAAGGCGTCGACGCTCATAGCTAGGCTGTCGATGTAGAAGAACGTCTTCAGGTCCGCTGTCCAGTCCATCCCGTTAGAGATGTCCACCTGCCAGGTGAGGGACAGGTGAGGCCCCGCCCACTGGCTGAAGGTACGCAGACAGACTGTAGGGGGCGCCAACAGGTGAGCCTACCTGGCCCAGCAGCTTGGTGACAGACAGGTCAGATTTCATCAGGTACAAAGATCCTGGTTTCATCTGAGCGGTCTGAGCGTCCCTCCTCATCGTACCTGAGGGAGGAAGAACATCGCCATGGTAACGGGTGACCAGGTGAGTCAGCAGCCGACAGGTGTGCTGTACCTGCCAGCAGCCGTCCCATCGGATCGACCTTCCCGTCGTTCAGGCGGTTCTCTGGTTTGTCGTCTTCGACGCTGGCCAGTGATGTCACCTTCTGAGTTGACCAATCAACAGCCACGATGCTGCAGCCCACGCCTGCGACGTAACCGCCGGACCGGCGAGGGACCGCGAATCCCACCGTGTCAGCTGAGGAAGAGCAGAGCTGTGACGGGCAGCCAGGTGAGGCAACCTCAGGTGATGAGACGCACACCTGTCTGCAGAGACTGGATCTGATTGGTCGCTGAGTTCCAGCGGTGGATTTTCTGTCCAGTGATGTCGATGAACAGCAGCGTCTGCTCTGACTCCTCCCACACCGGCCCCTCGCCGATCTGAGCATGCTCCTTCACCACGGACTCCACCTTCACCGACGACATCTCACCTGTCTGCTGGAGCCAATCACTGAGCAGGAGCGCCAACCAGGCTGTTTCTATGGACACCAGCAGAGGTAGAGTCACGGCTAGAACATAAAACTAAAAATGTTATCTACGTTTTCTGACTTTTAGCAAACAGAAATAATTTTAGTTTTCCTAACATAAAACAAGAGAAGTTTAGTCAGATTTAACTTCAGACGAGGAATTTTCTAGAAAAACAAGCAAATTTCTAAATTTTGACTTTTCAAACTTCAAAATTTGGAAGTTTTTTCTAGAAAATTTCTGAATTTTCTGACAGAACTGTACTTTTTTTCTAGCTACAACAGCAGGAATGAGCAATCATAGTACATTAAGACTACAGTACCCTCAGTCTCTTAGTACTACAGTAACAACAGGTTCTGTATGGTGATGTTACTATAACTAGAATATCTAGAATTATTTCACTCTGTTTATTTAAAACTAAATAAACATTGAATATGTATTTTTGAAATGAATTTATTTTTAGAAATATGTACAATGCATTTTACATTATTTAATAAGACATTTATTTGTCATAGTATTTATTGAATTTTGGCCCTTTTGGCCCTCCATACTAGAATAAATACCCGGAGTGTGAAGATAAAATAATGCGGCACTATCAGACAGCAGGACTATCAGATCTGAAAGGTTAAAGGTTACCCAGCCGCTGACCCAGCTCTTTCTGATGCGGTCCAGCTCCAGGGTTCTGGTTCTGACCCAGTTCTGGTTTCACTGGTTCTGTTCCTTCCGCCTCTAACTTCAGGAGGCGGAAGTGGACCCGTTGATGAGAACTGACCCGGTCCGGGTCGGGTCAGAACACGAGGCTGGTCAGTGCCTCCCGTTTCCGAGCTGCGTCTGAACGCGCCATGAAACTCTGCAGAAGTCTTATAGAACTGAACGGGACTCAGAACCGGACCAGAACCTCGTCCCTGGTACTGATCAGATCACGTGGTGCTCTGAGCCCGGTTCGGTTCTAGTCGGTCATGCACCTGAACACCTGGACCCAAAGGAACCACCTACCTGGTGCAGAACTTCGGAGGTCCCTGCAGAACTTCTGGCAGAACCGATCCGTTGGTATATCTGCTGATCCAGGCCACGCCCCCACTCCGCCCCGAACCGAACCGCCCCCTTGGTCCAACAAACTTCTGGATCCGATCCATCACCTCTGTCCTGGGCCCAGATCAGCGCTCGGTTCTGGACCCAGTCCAGGTTGAATGACTAATCAACCAATCAGGGGCCAGATCCAGAGCCTGGAGTCACATGACCCAGCAGCTGGTTGAACAGAACCCAACGAGTTGATTTTCCTCCAGAAAACACTAAAATATCCCTGAAGTTCGGTTCCGGAGGGTTCTGTTGGTCTCATTCATTAACTACTGCGGACCAGCAGGGGGCGCCACGTCTACATCTACAGGTGTCGGTTCTGACCCGGACTGTTTCCAGTTCATATCTCAGAACTGAACGTCTGGTTCCGTCCGAAGTCCACCGGGCTTCACAAAGTTTCTGACGCAACCAACAGAGAAACACGGTGAACCGAAGTCACAAAGAGTTAGCACCTAACTAGATATGTAGTTAACTAGCTGGTTAGAAAGGTACATGTTTAGCTTCTCATTAAATATTTAGTTATGTTGGCTAATTAGTTAGCTTTGCAGCTAACTAATTAGCTCCAAAATAAATGCGCAGTTAGCTGGCTAATATGTAGTTAGAGATAACGACCTTTAGTTTGGAACTAAATACGTAGTTGTTTAAATAAATAGTTTGCAAGCTAAATATTAATCTCTGAGCTAGCTAAATATTTAGCTTTCTAACTAAACATTAAATTTGGAACTCTATATAGTCAGCAAGCTAAATATTTAGCTTGTAGGTAAATGTTTGGTTGGTTAACCAAATGTTTAGCCATTTTTTCCTCTTATGACTGATTAACTAACCCAAATTGCTGCTGTTAACTCTTGACTGTGTAACTTTACAAATAAACCAATAAGTGACAGCATCATGCTGTGGGAAGATGAACATGGAGCCAACAGATTCATGGGATAGAGTGGCCTAGTCAAAGTCTAAATCTGAAGCCAACAGAAAACCAGTAGAACAGGCTACAAATGGGAACAACGGGTCGGAAACAGAAGCATTTATTTAGCAGACTGTGTTAGCGCTGCTAGCTGCAGGAATGGGCGGTGACTTGGACGCGTTCGAGTCACTTCTTGGCCCGGTTCGGGTCACTTCTTGGCGGCGGTGACCCGGGCCCGGTTCAGCTTGTCCATCAGCAGCCGGTCGGAGGCGGAGCATCTGGAGAGGACCGCCCCCATCTCAGACTCATTCCTGCGCTCAATGGCGGCGTCCGCTGCCCCCTCCAGGTCGCTGTCAGCCAGAGAAGAAGAAGAGTGAGCAGTGGGTGGGGCTCCGCTGCGTGATGATGTCACAGGTGTGGTCTTACCCCACGGCCAGGTGAGCTTTGACCTTCTGCTCAGGTGTGACCTTGCTGACATACTTCTTGGCTTCATGCCTGTTGTTGTTCTTCATGCACACCTCCACAAAGGCCTGAGGGCAGGCAGGCAGCAAGGAATCATGGGAAATGAAGTTCACTGTTAAAGGGGGCTGTTAAGGGGTGGGGCTTCTCTCACCAGGTAACCAATAGGAGACTTCTTGCTCTTGGAGAACTTCTCTAGCTCCTCCCACTGCTCCTTCTCAGCCAGAGACTTCAGCTTCAGCCACCAGTACCTGAGCAGGTGAGACAGGAAGTGAGTCACCTCCAAAATTAAATATTTCTATCAGTCCAGCCAATCACGGCCTGCTGTGACATCACACCTTTTGTCCGGCACTTTGAAGTCTCTGTAGAGCTGCTCTGCTTGCTTGTGGAGGCCCAACGACATCAGAGCCTCCATGGTGGCCTGCACAGGAAGTGACATCACTCAGTAACCCCAGGCTCATCTCTGATTGGTCACCTGTGTTTACAGATACCTGCAGGGAGAGTCCCAGAAGCCCCGCCCCCTTCTCGTCATCCAGCTTCCTTTGGAAACGAAGGAGACGCATTTCCTCCTCCGTGGCCTGAAGGACAGGAGACATCAGAGACCGTCCACACCTAGTGGACAGACACCTGGTGGACACACCTGGTGGAGAGGTGAGACCGTTACCTTGGCAGCGAAGTCGTTCTTAGCCTTGTTGTACTCGTCCACGGCGCTCTGCAGCTGCGCCAGCCGGCCCTCCAACCTCTGGATGAAGACAGCAGGGACAGGTGAGGATGTGGACAGCCGTCCACCTACCTGTCCAGGTGGGAGCAGCTCACCTTGTCCCTGTAGCTGGACGTCACATAGAAGTTGCCGAGCTCCTGGTGGTCGTCGTCCTGGTTGAACAGATCCTTCAGCGTCTGAGGCTCCTGTAGTTTGCAGAACTGGAGACACGGAGGACACTCACTCGTCTCCATGGTAACCAACAGGAAACACGTGCCTGGACTTTGTTTACATTTCTAGAACAGATTTAGTATCTCCATAGTGAAGTGGAGGTCAGGCGGGCCAGGTGAGCTCACCTGTCTGTAGAGGCTGAGCGCCACCGGCTGGTTCCTCAGGGTCATGAAGAAATCTCCTCTGTTCATCTCGTTCTTCAGGTACGTCACCACCGTGTAAACTGGACACACACACCCACACACAGGTCAGCGTGCTCACCTGGCGGGTGGCTGGGGGCAGAGCCTGCAGACTCACCCAGGTCGGTGTCGCCGCTCTCCACGGCTTTACTGAGAGCCAGCTGGCTCCTCTTCATCTTCAGCAGTAGAGGAACCTGCTCTCCGGACCGAGCCTCAAAGTCCAGCAGCTGCAGGCAGAGGAAGATACCGACACGTTACTACAGACCGCATGAAGAGGACGCTGAACCCTACAGAGCAGCAGCAGCAGGTACCTTGATGGCGAGCTCTGGTCGTCCACATTCATATGCTTTAGCTGCGATGTCCGAGTACGAAACTCCAGGTGAGTCTCCCACTTTGGCGCAGACGGCTCGGGCTATGGCCTCATCGGTCAAGTCCTTCTGCTGCACCTGGACACACACACACACACACACACACGTGTGAAGGGACAGTTGGAGACAGGTGGGGACAGGCAGTGGTACCTTGCAGGAGGCCCAGTGCTTCAGGACTCGACTGACTCCCTGGTAGTCTGGGATCTTCAAGTATCGACAGACCTCGATGGCCAGAGGGTAGAACTGCCGGTAGACCAGCCTGAGGGACAACAGAGGACACTGAGGGGACGAGCTGGACGTGGAGGGGGACAGGGTTGTCAGATCTGACAGTCTTTCCTGTTTTTTTCCAGTTTTCTGTCCTCTCTGCTGTTTTGTATTTTTAATCAGTTTTAACAAACAGTGGTTGAACCTTAATCTGCTGCTGTGACTCAGCAAGTTGTTGCTAGGCAACCAAAGAGTGAGTGAGTTAGTTGATTCAACCTTTCCTTTCCCTACATCCCCCAGAATGCTGTGTGGTTCAGTGAATATTCATCTTATTAAACGTTTTGTGCTTTTCTGCCACACAGTAACTCAAGTTTTAACAACGCGTCAACCTGGCAACAAGTGGGGGAAGGGACTCACCTGTCTATCAGGACCTGAAGGGTCATCTGTTTAAATCTGAGGTCAGAGGTTAAAGAGCATCTGTCATATATATGTAATATTAACCATGTACAAGTTAAAGTATCCAAAACTAAGGGAAATATAAACAAAAATTAATTAAAACAAAAACAATACTCAAAAGAGATTTAAAAAACAAACTTTAGATTCAGAACGATGGACAGACGTCAGTTTATGGAAAAATGTTGACAGATAAAACAACCTCAATTCTGCATTTAAAAGAAATTTGAAAATCAAGATGAAGTGAAATGGCGCTGAATAAATATGCAGTGAAATTGAGCAGCCTCTCCCCAGAACTCCACCTCCCATGATGCACCAGGGCAGGATACTGAGTGTGTGTGAGCGGCATCCCCACGCTGCTCTCTCTGACGGCGTTCAGAACCCGCAGCTCCCTGCAGGTCGTCACGAACTGATCTGGACTGAACTCCGTCAGGAAGCACTTCCCGAAAGACGCCGCCTGGTGGAGAGAAGCCGCGTCAATCAATCAAGTTCATGTGAATAGAATGTTTCAGCAGCAGCAGTGAGACTGTAACATTACATTTTGTCATCAAAGTGCTCTAAATATGTTGACTAATGTTTCATTGTTTCAGTTGCAGCTCTAACCAGGTTTAGTCTGGATTTAAAGGAACTCGGCATTTCGGCTGGTTTGCAGTTTTCTGGAAGTTTGTTCCAGCTGAATGCTGTTTCTCTGTGTTTAGCAGATCTTTAAAGTATTTTGGTTCTAAGACGGTCAGTGATTCATAAACTAACAGCAGGATTTTAAAGTTTATACAGGTGACAGAAGGCCGACTTTGGAACCGTCTTTATGTGGCTCTGAAGGTTCAGGTCAAGGGTCAGTCTGATATCTAGTTTCCAGCTGGAATAACTGAATCTGTGCGTTGACTCTAGATCTATAACTCTAGATCTATAACTCTAGATCGTTCCTCTGTAGATCCAAAGATAATAACTTGAGTTTTGTTTCTGTTCAGATGGAAACAGTTATAAACTCATCTGATATTGATCTGTTCTCAGTGGTTCTGGTTCTGCCTGTGGTTCTGGTTCTGATGACCTCACCCTCATCAGGGCCTTCTGGGTGTCGGGGTCGTACTCGTGAGCAGCTGCCTCCACACACTGCCGGACGGCGTCTCCTAGGACATTCTGCTCCTTGATCTCCCTCAGGTACTCGTCTGCCTTCTGACTGGACTTCTGCTCAGACAGGAGGGATCAGAACCGGGTCTGGGTCGCCAGCAGCAACCCCAACGCTCCCAGTGTGACCAGTATACCTCGTACTCCCGGTGGGCCTCCAGCAGCAGCGCTCCAGGAGCCATGGAGGCGATCTTAAAGATGTCCTGGCAGACCAGAGGAACCTCCTGCAGCAGCTCCTGGCTGCTGGAGCCGATGATCCGAACCCCGTCCAGTTCGCCCACCAGCACCGACTGGTCCTCCAGGGGGAACCTGGCTCAGGGTTAAGGGTCAACCACACTAACAACCTGCCCTGGGTCCAGTCTGAGCTCAGGTCAAGGATACTGGATGATGTCGTTACAAGATCCCACCACCAGGAGGAGCCGGTCCCACATCAACACCACCGAGGGCTGCTGGGACCTCGGCCTGCGGCACCTGGACAGGCAGACAGGTTCAAAGGTCAACAGACACACAGGTAGGTGCAGAGGTAGAGAGGTCAACTGGTAGACAGGTCCAAGGTGGTCAGGCTGGTGGACAGGTTCAAAGGTCAACGTACCAGACCATCTGTTTGGGGGTAGCTGCCTGCTTGGTGTCCACCTCACTCAGTCTCTCCTGCAGACAGCAGAAACCTGTCAGACCCCACACAGGTGTGGCCCCTCCCCCTGACAGAGCAGCCTGCTCACCTGTAGGTTGGACAAGCCGGTCCACAGCCGCCCCGTCTCGGTGAACAGAGCCAGGTATTTGTAGCTGAAGGAGACACACATGTGGACGATGCTGCCAGCCTGAGGACTGAGACCTGGAGGATACTGAGGACAGACAGACAGACAAACGGGTGGTGAGACAGGTGTGTGTCCTCAGCTCACCTGTCTGTCTGAGGAGCAGAGAGCCTACCACAGCCGTGCAGGACGTGTTGTCCAGGACATAGAGTTCAGCTCCACTGGACACCAGGACTTTGGTCTGTCTGTCCTGAGTGAGGACGGCCCAGCAGGACGGCCTGCCCTGGAGACCTGAGGGGACAGAAACAGGTGGGGGACGGGTAGAGGACGCTTGGATGCACCGTGTTCAAGGCGTCCTTACCTGGGACTTCAGGTAGCCTGCGCAGCTTCAGGTCTTCAATGTTGGTTGCCAAGGTGAAGCGGGAGGAACCCGTTACTATGGCAACGCCCGTTCCATACGGCGAGTGGAACACCTTGGCCTCCAACACCTGACTCTGGACCACTTCCTGTTTGAGACAAAGAGAACCAATTAACAGAGTCACAAACACCCACCTGACACTCTGACTGGACCCACCTGACCCACCTGTCCCTCTGACTGGACCCACCTGTCCCTCTGACTGGACCCACGTGTCCCTCTGACTGGACCCACCTGACACTCTGACTGGACCCACCTGTCCCATGCTGAAGTGTCTCTTGAAGGACCCAAACAGGTCGTAGATCAGAACCGTCCCGTCCTCCTGAACACACAGCAGCTCGTCATTGACGGACCAGCCCAGGTGGACCACCGGACCGCTCTTCCACTGAAAGACAGGTGGGACAGGTGAGGGACAGAGCGAGGTCACGCTGTGGCAGGTGTTGTGTTGGACGCATGTCCTTACAGGGAAGCTGGCGATGGACGCTCCTGAGGCGGAGTAGATCTCCAGCTGAGGACGAGTGCTGGGGGAACGTCTGAGCGGTTCTCTGAGCAGAGCTGAGACACAACAACACGTTTACAACTAGTGGGGGAGGGGAGCCTTCCTAACTCTGATTATGTCACCATGGTAACAGACTGTGAAGACATGAAGCCTGGTTGAGCTAAGAGGAACCTCATTGACCACCAGGCTCCATGTCTCCACACTTCCCACCCTGGACATTTTCTGTTTACACTGTTGCCTTCAGGCATACGACACAGAGCAATCAGAACAAGAACCAACCGCCTTAGAGACAGAAATAAAAAACTAAATGCAATCAAAAATAGCCATTAATCATCATGATTGATGTGTATCAGCTATTTGTTATTTACTTCTTACACTGTGTGTAAATTTATCTTTTTTTTGCCCGACTGATGGCATTTCTCAAATTTTGTTGTTCATGTGACAATGACAATAAAATTTTATCTTATCTCTTATCTTATAGTGGTTGCCATGGCGACTGAATAAAGTGACTGAGTCCAGGTTGACCACCAGAACCAGAACCCACCGATTGGGCCTCCGTACGGAGCTGCTGCCACCAGACTGTCCCTCAGTCCGTCCCGGAGGCTCCAGAACATCTCATAGAGTTCCGTCTTCCTGCAGAGACAGAACCGAGACAGCTAAACACTAGAACCAGCAGAACCGACCAGACTCTGTTCATTTCTGCTCAGGTTTCAGTTCATTCCAGGTAACCGGGTCTATGGGAGACAAACAGAACCGGTCCGAACCCGGATCCTGGCAGGCAGACATCCGATGGTTCCTTCGGTTCTAGTCTGGGTCCACAAGAACTCACCTGGAGAGGAGGGGGAGGGGGATAAAGGTGTGCTGTGTGGCGGAAGCTAGCTTTAGCTTCAGCTTTAGTCATGTGACTAATGTGACCGGCCAAAACAGTTCTGTAAACAGAGACGGTTCGGACCAGCAGGTTCTGACCCAGCTGCAGAGCGGAGCCCCAGGTGTTCTGGGTCAGGTGTGTGTGGTACTGACCGGTAGAAAGTGTCTCCCAGTGGGTTCCAGTTAGCGGTGATGAAGGCCATGCTGAGGAGGAGGATGATGAGGTCTGGGTCCGCACAGAGGAGCCGGTTCTGCCGTCTGACCAGAACCGAACCGCAGGATGAAGCAGGGGTTCGGCAGCACAGACGAGCTGTGGGTCAGCTGACCTGAGCCTCCAGGACGGAGGAGCCACCGTTCTCCAGAACCGAATCACTTCCAGAACCGAATCACTTCTGTTTCCTCTAAAACCCTAAAATGTAAACCTCAGCTGACCTCTGACCTCTGACCTTTCTTTAAATACTTATTACATCCATAAGTCAGATGACTTGTGTTTACTAACTAAGGCTTACTTCTGCGCACGCGCTCAGATTTTTTTCAGGAACTTTATTGAACAAACAGGAAGTAGTCAGAAGACAACCTCCATAGAAACAAACAGGAGATAAAAACAGAGAATCTATTAGATATGAGATGTTTCTGATGTTTATTTTATGTCTAGATAAGAAAACGGGGAACATAAAGTGTCTTATCAAGTAATATTTGTGAATATTTGCATTTAGCCAGAATTATTGCATTTATTGTAAAAAATATTATAAACATTATAGCAGAAGTGGGTTACAGCTTTACAGAAAAAATAAATTAAAACAGTGATAGCAGAGGAAACATAAATCAGCTGTTTTTCCCTCTGAACTCTGGTTATAAAACAATGATCCCTGTGTATTAGTTTAACAGAACCAGGAGAGGTTCTGGATCAGTGGAACCGGGTCACACAGAGGAACTTTAAATGGGCCGTTTTTTCCTCAGGACTCTAGATATAGAAGAATATCTCGGTGTTTTAGTTTGACAGAAGCAGTTCTGGATCAGTGGAACTGGGCCGGTTTTCCTCTGGACTCTGGAGTTCCAGCTCGAACACAATGAGAGGAAAGCTGCAGTTTTCCTTCCAGATGACTTCATCTGAAAAACATGGGCGAGCGAGAGACACTGGCGCTCACTGGCTCTCTCTCCTGCCCCGTCTCCATGGTAACTGCCCCCTCCCCCTGGGTGTGGTGGAGAGAGACTGAGCTCCAGGCTAAGGGCAGAGAGAGAGAGTTTAACCCTTTGAGGGGCAGCAGAGCTGAAACCTGTTGCTGTCAGAGGATTCTGGTTCTGGATTTTGGTCCAGTTGTCCGGTCCGGACGTCCCTGTGGGTGGAAGCTGTGTGAACAGAGCTGGTGTCTGCAGTGTGTCTCCGGTCGGTCCCAGCGGCAGCAGGGAAGGGGTTAAAGGTGTGGACGTTTCCACAGAGGGAAGTTATCTGGAAAGTTTCCTCCCAGCAGCCAATCAGAGCGCAGCTCTCTGACTGCAGGCGAACACAGTTTGGGTGTTTTCTCCACTCCAGGAGACTCTGCTTACACCTCCGTCGACATGGTGACCACTGAGTCCCTCCAGAACCAGGACCTGATGGTCCCCGCCGACGCCCCGGACCTGAACCTGAACCTGGACTCGCAGGGCGAGGAGCAGGCCTCTGGTTCTGCTGCCTTCGACCCGGAGAAGCTGGGTCAGGGGCCAGTCAACGCCATCACGGTTCTGACTCTGCTCGACAAGCTGGTCAACATGCTGGACGCCGTGCAAGACAACCAGAACAAGATGGAGGTGAGTGGACTGGCTCAGAGTCCAGTTAGAACAGCTGATTAAACCGGAACCAGACCTGAAGGTGGAGGAACATCTGGACCAGATCCGGATTGTGGTTCTGCTCCATGTTCTGACACACCCTCAGAACGCTCAGCGTTCCTCCTCAGGAATGTGGACGCCACTTCCTGTTGGTGCAGAGCCGAGGTAAAACGTCACATCCCTCCCCAGGTGTGTTTACCGGTACCACCTCAGGAACGGACTGGACCTTCAGCTGTCAGCTGGACTCTGATGACTGAGAGGGTTTTGTCTGTACTCTGGGTTCTGGGGTGACCTGGTTCTGGGTGTGTTTCAGATGCACCAGGTCCAGATGGAGGGCGTGGTCAGAGGGATCCAGGCGGACATGACCCGGCTGTCCAAGAGTCACAGCCACACGTCCAACACCGTCAGCAAGCTGCTGGACAAGAGCCGCAAGCTGTCCGTGACCATGAAGGAGGTCAGTGAACGCACCATCACACCTGGAGCACCTGGAGGACCGTCCTCCATGTCCTCCATGTCTCCATGTCCTCCATGTCGTGTCTCTGCAGGTCCGGGAGAGGATGGAGCGTCAAGGCGCCCAGGTGAGGAAGCTGGAGGCGAACCATGCCCACCTGATCAGCAGGAACAACTTCAAGGTGCTCATCTTCCAGGTAGGTGTAAAGTCACCAGATGCATGCTGGGAAATAGGTCCCATAGAGGGCTGCCTGGCTGTTCTTCAGCCACTAACCTTATTTGGATATGAGCTGCTGTGGGAGCCGACCTGGAAAATCTTCAGAGGGGGCTGTGGTTGTCATGGTAACGGAGATATTATGAGCTGAAACCACAACTTGCTGGTTCATCTGTGTGTTGACGAGACGGAAGGTCAACTCCTCTCCTTCTGCCTCCTGTCAGCAACACGCAACATTCCCAGAACATTCCAACACGCAACTCCAGTTATTACAGGTAGAAACTAATAATCAGGCCCAAAATCTGACCAGAACATTCAGAAACACATAAAGGCAGTTACAAAGTCAGCCTTCTGTCACCTGATGCTGTTGTGTTTGATGTTTTAATGTTTTCCTAATGGAAATTGACACCAAAAGTAAACCTGATTGATTGATCGATCGATCGATTGATTGATTCCTACCTACAATCCTTCCAAAACATGTCCAGAACCCAATCTGAACATTCCTAGCATTCCTTTGTCTCTGGGTCGATGTATGTATTGTGGTTTTCTTGTGTCTCCCTGTTACTGTGTCCGTCCATCCAGTCCAGACCTTCCAGGTGGGTACGGTTCTGACACGGTGCCTTGCTCTGTTGCAGGAGGAAAACGAGATCCCGACCAATGTTTTCGTGAAGGAGCCTCCTCCGTTTCCTCGGGATGAGATCCTGGAAGAAGGTGAGCCGTCTGCTCCGGGTGTCAGCGACGGCAGGCAGGACGGGGGCTTCCAGACCATCGACCTGTCGTCTGACGAAGACGTTGGTCTGGAGGCTGACATGGACGAAGAGGAGCCGTGGCCTCAGGATATGGACACCATGGAGAAGTCCAAAGCGGACAAACTGAAACGGTCCAGCCTGAAGAAGGTAGGAACCACAGGGAGCAGACCTCCAGGTTTTTGATCAGTCAGACAGACGTCATCTTTTCTGTCTCTCTGCAGGTGGACAGCCTGAAGAAAGCCTTCTCCAGGCAAAACATAGAGAAGAAGATGAACAAGATCGGGACAAAGATCGTTTCAGCAGAACAACGGGAGAAGATCAAGCAGAGAACCGCCAGCCTGAAGGTCTCCCCTCTGACCTTTGGCATCAAGAAGGTACAGAGACTCGCGCTGGTCACTGGATCATCAGACAGTCTTTGAAAGTCTCAGTTCAGACTAAAGATGTTCTTCTGTCCTTCAGTCTCGCAGCAACTCGGACTCCCAGCCTCCGGAGGCCTCAGGCCAGACCAGGGAGTCTTTCACAGCCGAGGCCGACATCCAGCTGCCCTCACCAGGCGCTGCAGAGCTGGAGCTCCCCTTTACCGAGGTCCACGCCCAGCTGGCCCCTAATGACCAGCAGGGGGTGCTCCCAGACCAGGTGGAGGCAGTAGTGGAGGTCAGGGAGGAAGTGGAGAAGGAGCTGGAGATTGTGGAGGAAGTGAGGGAGGAAGTGAAGGAGGGCTCACTGGTGGTGGAGGCTGACATGTCGGTGGTCTCTGAGGGACTCAGTGAGGCGTACGCTCTGTCCTCCACCCTTCCTCAGGAGGACGGAGGAGAGGAGAAGGAGGAGGAGGAGTCCTAAGTAGAACATGAGCTTTAGATCAGACCAATCAGAGGGTGCAGACTTTTCTAAAGGAACTCCACTCAGTTTGAACCAAGAACTACCAAAAGGTATTCTGCTTTATTCCTCAAACTTTCCATTAAATGTCAACAATCATATTCTCCAAACGTTTTCCAACCTTCTCCTCTGATAAACCTCGGGCCTCTCAGAGATCAAACCACCATCAGAGGGCAGAACATGCTGCTCCTTTAGGTCTGAAGGTCAGATTTATTTGATCATAGATGATCAGACCCTTTAGTGGTTCTTGTTTTATATTTTCCAGAGTTCCTCAAACATCCCAACCAGGGTCTGTTAAATGTGTCCTGATAACTGAACCTCCTCTGTCAGAGGTTCTTCTGATGATGTCCAGTCATCCCTCTGACCAGGTTCTCATTCATTGTTCTATGATGTTCCTAAAGGAACCCCCTTCAGTTGACCCAAGCTTTTTTAATGTTTTGACATTCCAGGGAGTTTTCTCTGTATTCCTTGCATTTCTCTAGAAGTTTCCACAACATTCTGTCGCCGCTCCTAAAAATCTCTGCCAGACTTTCAGCAACGTTCCAGCGACTCCCCAGTTCTCCCATAATGTTCTACGCCTTACCGTTGAGTTGTCTTCTCTCCTTCTCCTCATGTTCCACCAGTTTGTTTTCCAGATCCTGAATACAGACGTCCTGCTTTAGATTCATCGTGTTCCTGGTTTTCCATTCACCAGTTTTCAGTGGTTCTGTTGATGTTCTACCAAACATTGTCTGATCATCTCAGTGTTGCTGAACTCCAGACAGTAGAAAGGTGAAACAATCCCTGCCTGCCTGCTGTCACACATTATTGATAATCTTTGTGATTCCCACTGATTGATTGATCTAAAATGGTTAATTAATGTTTTTTGTTTGTTCTGCCAAAGATTATTTCCTTCTACTTCTCTGGTGTTGATGGGACATTTCTGGTCCTAAAGTCTCCAGACTGTCTGAATTATAGTTTATGTCTTGAGTTATGCTTATGAGCTCAGAGTAATACAGTTTCCTCTGCTTTGCCTCTCTGAAGGCCACCTGCTGATAGCTTGTTGTAAATATTGTTACACTTTTTCTGTTCTCTGCTATAAAAGTTTTAACTCTGTAGGTCAGAGGTCACTCTTTCCTCACCAGATAATAAACATTATGGTGCTTTTCACCTTATCAATGCTTGTATAAATTCTTTTATCCCACAAAACTCTGTAGTCAATAAACTATCACAGACACACACACGAGTGTTTCCTGTCTCTGATGTTGGATAAACGTTAGAATCAGAGGAAGATCTGAGATCTTATGATCAACCTGAGAGTCTATGTGTTGATACTCTAACTCTGGTTTTAGTCTGTTTGGTTCATGTGGGAGAGACAGGGAGTGGGGTGGTCTCCTCAGCAGCCAATGGCAGAACAGGGTTGGTGATATCATACAGAAGGACCAATCAGAGTGAGCGGGATGGTCCAGAGTTGGGTCCAGTCTCTGCACAGTAAGATCAGACGGTCCAACTGAACTGAAGAATTTATGCAGCTTCCAAGGTTCTGAGTATTTCCTGTGAAGTTCTCAGTGTGGTGCCGGTACCATGGACTCTGAGGCTCGTCCCGAGCTCTCTCTTGTCTCTGTGTTGTCTCTGCTGGGCTGTTGCCTCCAGCTGTTGGTGGCTGCCCTCCTCACACACAGGTATGGTGGGCGGAGCTCCAAGACGGACTGGTGGATCCTGCTGTGGCTGTTCTATGATGTCATCGTCCACCTGACGCTGGTAGGAGGAGTTTCTTCTTGGTTAGCCTCTCTGCTGTTAGCTCTGAGTGTCATCCTTCCTTCACCACTTCAGGAACTGACCTTTGAACTGTCTCAGTATTGTCCTCTTGGGATCAATGTTTACCATCCTTTGGGTTCTTTCTGTCTTCCTCCACTGACGTCCCAGGACTGCTCTTGTGTTGTTCGCTTTGTTTTATGGGCTTTTGAAGATTTCACTGTTTTCCAGATATTTAGGGTTCATTCACACCAACCCTGTTGGGTTAGTGCAGCTGTCTTTGTTCTGGCTGACTGTCCCTTTTGTCCTCAGGAGGGTCCGTTTGTTTACATGTCTCTGGTTGGGACAGTGGAGACGTCTGAAGGTCCTCTGGCTGAACTCTGTGAGTTTTGCGACTGTCTTGTACTGCTTTGTATTTCTGTCATACTGTTACACATAGCAGCAAATAACATCTTTAGTGTTTCTAAGCTACACCCATCAACCAATCAGAGAGCTGCCTCTGACCTGAATCCAGACATAAACATTGAAGGCCCTTCATCACCTTCTGTCTTACTCTACAGTACCAATGCTCTTTCTGGAGACGGAAGAGTTTTACCTCTAAATATGTTTTTTAGTACTTCAACATACCTGAATGTTTTTATGCATGGTTTAACATTGTGTCAGCTCTGCTTTGGATAAAATACCTGTCTCACCTGTAGGGAAGGAGTACGGTAAAGCAGACAGTCGCTGGTTGGTTTCTGATCCAAACATCGTCTCCTTGGAGATTCTGACGGTGGTCCTGGACTCTCTGCTAGCTCTGCTGCTGATACATGCAGTGCTCAATGACAAGTACTACAGGTAATGCTACAGTTTCAATTAACTACAAAATGCACAACCCATACAACTCAGGTATTACATGTTACAAGGTATAGAATCAAAGTCCTGCAGCGTATGCTAATGAGGTACCGCAGATACTATTACAGTACATCCAGTGCTGCTAAAACCTGTTAGACTGGTTTTTATTCTTTGGTTTTCAGATCAAATTGAGCCCTGAAACATTTTATTATCAGATTTTACCATGTTGACGTTTATTCTGTTTACTTTATCTTTTTCATTCAGTTTTTTATTCTTAATGCTTCCTGTGGGTCGACCAGATCTTAAATCAGTCTGATCCTGACCAGACGGCCACATGCTGACCTGTAGTGATGACCTGTAGTGATGACCTGTAGCTCCTAGTGATGGACATGTATTGATGCTGAAATGTTTTTCAGACACTTCCTGCAGATCACTCTGAGTGTGTGCGAGCTGTACGGCGGCTGGATGACCTTCTGTCCTGATTGGCTGCTGGGCAGTCCTCACCTGGATACGTCCAACCCGCTCTACCTGTGGGTCTACCTGGTCTTCTTTAATGGACTCTGGGTCCTGGTCCCTGTTCTGCTCCTGGTCCAGTCCTGGTTGTGTCTCCAGAGTCTTCATGCAGTCAAAGAAGACAGAACGACGACCCAGAAGAGGAAGAAGCTGTAGATGCTGTCAGAACCGATGATCAGGATCCTCTCACTGTTTGAGCTCATCGGTTTCTCAGACTGGTGACTGAAATTATTTTGTAGCAGGAAGGAACAAATCAAACAGCTGGATCATCACTAAAACTTTTATTAATATCTATAAATAAAATCCTGAGGCTAAACAAGGCTCCTTCCTTTGCTGGTCCTCTCAGCTCCTCTTGATCAGCTTGCTGACCGTCAGGAAGGCCTGTTGCAGACCCAGCCCCTGGGTGGCGCTGCAGGCCTGGATCTCCCACTCTCTGTCTGTGTAACTATTCAGGTTCAACTTGTTGGACACCTGAGGAAAAGATTAGACTCTTTATCTTCAGGGTCTACAGTGGATCCAGGCAGTGACTAACACACCACTACAGTCAGGTCTAAATTTGGCCTTCAGTCAATTTGTTGTCCTGTGATGTTGATTTAAAAGAACAGAGTTCTGGCAGAACCTCCAATATATAATCAAGCCTATTCTATTATGTCAAAGAAATGACAGTGATGTCTAGAGAAGATGGGGGAACCCAAAGATCCATCATGGTGCTCCTCTATAGACTTCCTATTCTCTGAATGGTTCCCATGGAACCCAAATGGCTCATGGATGCTCCCAGTGAACCATGAGGTTCCTGCATCCAGGGTTCCCACCTTTAGGGTTCCTAACCTCCCATATTGGTCCAAACTCCTGCTTAATCCTCCCCTCTCACATGGTTTCTTTCCCCCGACAATTCCTTCTCTTCGGTAGAGGTCCATGATGGTTCTCAGCTCCCCTATGGTTCCTAGCTGTGTCTGGTTCCCTGTAAGGTCACATGGGGTGACCCTACAAGGCCTGGGGTCTGAAGAAAGACCCCAGGCTGGGATTTGAACCCGGGACCTTGTTTCATTGTCCTTGACCAGGTCAAGGAACTAACTAGGTAAGGCTGACCATAGAAGGGACCTGAACTGATTCACTCTCTCATTGACCACTAAGTGTTACATCAAGCTTCCCTCTGTCGCCACCTGCTGCTCAGTTTGAGGTGGTTCTGCAGGCCAATCTGCTGGGTTTTCTTAGACAGGTTTCATTCATTTCAACAATAAACTGGACTTGATTCATTGTTGAGTGGGACATATATGACTGACTTTAATCTGTCTGCCTGATAGTTCTGTTGATGATCTTTTTACCTCCCGTATGTTCATGCTGTTGGGCAGATCCTTCTTGTTGGCCAGAACCATCAGAGGAACTCCCCGCAGCCTCTCGTCGCTGAGGAGGCTCTTCAGAGCCTTCTGCGCCTCTGGAATACGAGCCGCGTCGGTGCTGTCCACCACGAACACCAACGCTTTGCACTCATCCAGGTAGTACCTGCAGGACATCCGTTACTCCTTTGGCTGGTTGCTAGGGCGACACACCTACCGGGTGTCGTTTACTCACTGCCAGTTAGGTCTCATGCTCTTCTGTCCACCAATGTCCCACAACGTCAGAGACGACTGCTTGTTCAGCTCCAGCGTTCCCACGTTGAAGCCCACGGTCGGCGAGGTGTTGACCGTCTGAGGAGATTAATGGTTTCATGAGAACACCTGAGGGCTGGTGACCCTCACAGAGTTCTGACACTCACCTGTCCGGTCAGGATCTGGGCCAACAGGGTGGACTTCCCCGCAGAGTCCAGACCCATGATCAACACCTGGACAGAGGGGGACATGCTTCAGGTTAACACTCAGCTGGTTCTGGTGCTGAAGAAATCCAGATGGCTAAAGTCTTCCAGTCTGGATCCCAGAGGAGATTTAGGCCAGAACCAGAACCAGAGGAGTTCCACCTTTCAGGATCAGAGATGGTTTATCAATTGGAAAGAAATTGAACTGTTCCTCTATGAACTATCGGAGCTGGACAATGACTCAATAACAATAATCATCACAATAGACGTCAGACCCAGAACCGCACAGCATTCTGGGAGATGTGAATGGACTGAACTTATACGGCGCTTTTCCAGTCATTTTCACCACTCGGAGGAAAGGTTGTAGCTACTCAACCTTTCACGGCTAGTTAAGCTATGCTGGTGGCATCAACAACAACAAAAAGTCTCAGGTGTTGGCTGTATTAAAAGAAAGGCTGATTGTTTCTCAACTGAATGTTTTCTTTGTTGATCCAGAAAATGTTTTTAGTCAATTCTCTGCAATGAATAAAATAATTTAATTGAAAAACCTTTTGTGTATTCAGCCAAGTCTGGTTTTGAGTAGAGAGTCACTGGATGTTTGTGATCTTATCTACCAGGATATTAAAATAAAATCAGAAAAGAAAAACAAAACATGACTAATAAAACAAAACAGTAATGCTACAGTTAAGAAGATATAAATTAGTCATTAAAAACCCACCCTTCAAAAATAATATGTGTTTTTCTGCTTCAGTTCATTTGTGATCAATGGACCGCACAAAATTACTTCAAGGGCCACAAATGGCCCCTGAACCTCACTTTGGACACCTGTGGTCCACTTTAGAGTGAGATTGTGGTCTGATAGGAACCATGACGACCATCAAACTCCCTGAAAACCTGAGATGTTCAGAACCTGTGGACTAGAAACATTTCTGGGTTCCAGCAGCTCTGGATCAGAACCGGACGAGAAAATTCTTTCAGGCCTTGTTTTCTTCTTCTGGTCTTCTCTTTGACATCCTGTGAGGGACGAATGTCCATCAACCTGGTCCTCCTGATGGAGCGGGCCCAGAGGTTCAGGACAGGTTCTGGTAAGTCCTCCAGGTAAGTGGGCGTGTCCCTGAGCTTTGAGGTATCCCTAACTCCTGATCCAGACCATCAGAGGTGATCTTAATGGAACCACCTGGTTTAGCTCCATTTAATAAAGCTGGTTCTGGTCCAGCTGACCTATATGAAGGTTAGAACCGGATCCAACAGTCAGCCAAAGAGAGGAAGATAAGGGACTCACCTGAGGGCAGGCGGAGCTGCCCTGACCCATGGCTCTGGAGCTCTAGAATCAGTCTGACTGGATTTCTGATGCCTTCAGGTACAGTTGACCTTCTCTGATTGACAGCCAATAGCAGACCTCCTCCTGCCCATGTGACCAATAGGCAGATCTGACTGCATTCCTGTTCAGACACACCCGGCCTGCTGAGGAGTCAGCAGCAGGTGAGAGCGGCTGAGCAGGAAGTCATGTGATCATGTTGATGATAATTATGAAAATCAGGCTGTCAAAGAAAACCTGTTTTCTGCTGCTTCTTTAATAATCATTCCATGAATCATTGAAGAGTAGTCCTCATATCATTTAAGCAACATTTGCTTCACAGTCTTCTCAGGCAGTTCTTCCTTCCACTTAATTTCCCATTGTGTTGGATACTGAGACTGGCCTCCGTTTCATGTGGAGGGTTTAAATCAATTTAATGGGTTTTATGTGATAATATAAACTTATTTAGTTGTTTTATTTTCTCTGACAGAAATGAAACATATAGTAATTTATGGAAGACCCTGCTGGACCCCTGAAGGAGGAGGAGCAGAACCCACTGAGGAGGAGTCAGGTCCGGCTATAAATCCTCCTCCTCCTCTTCCTCCTTCCTTCTTCCTCCTGCTGCTCCTTCCTTCTTCTTCTGTGGTTCTTCAGCTCCATCATGGGCTTCGGTGACCTGAAATCAGCCTCCGGACTCAAAGTCCTCAACGACTTCCTGTCGGACCGCAGCTACATTGAAGGGTGAGTACAGCAGAACCCGGCAGAACCTCCAGGCAGAACCTCCTGCAGGTTCCGCGAGGCCGCCGCCATGTTGGCTCAGCTCGTGGCTAACAGTTAGCTTCAGTTCCGGCGGTAAATTAAGCTACATTAGAGCTCCATGGAGCCGGAAGTGTTCATGGTTTTATATAAACGTGTGAAAGCTGATGGCAGATTAATGGACTTCATAGTTTCGATCAAAATATTGGGTTTATTTGGGTTTAATGTGGCACACTGCGGTCACATGGTGCTAACAGCCTCACTGCGGCTGCGCAGTGGCTGCTGGAGGTTCTGGAAGCTCATGCTGGACCTAAAGTCGGTTCTAAACTCAGAACCAGACATTAGGAACTAGCTTAGGAGTTTTAATATGACTGAGACTCCAAATCGGGTCTAAATCTAGCATCTGAACCTGGTCTGGTCAGGCAGAGTTCTGGTTCTGGTCCATTAATCCTCTCCAGTCTAAGTGGTCCAGTTTTAGGTCTGGACCCCAGTAAAAGGGGGAAATGCAACTTCAGAGATCAGCTGACTCATCTGCAACCCTGGTAACCCTGTCCCCCACAGGTTTGTCCCCTCTCAGGCTGACGTGGCAGTCTTTGACGTCCTCTCAGCTCCTCCCCCAGCAGACCTGTGCCACGCCCTGCGGTGGTACAACCACATCAAGTCGTACCAGAGCCAGAAGAACAGGTGAGCCCACCCCCATCGTCGTCGTCATCATCCTCAGGTCAGAGTGCACAGGTGTGACCAACGCTTTCTGGCTGTCAGTCTCCCAGGTGTGAAGAGACCTCTGGGGCAGTACGGCCCTGCGGGAGTGGCCGACGCCACCTCAGGCTCCGCCCCCGCCGCCTCCAAAGATGATGATGACGACGACATCGACCTGTTTGGATCTGACGAGGAGGTGAGGACGTTGTGATGTCACGGTGAGGTCACAAGTGAGCTCAGGTGTGGTGTTCAACCCTAATCTTTGTCTGTCAGGAAGACGCCGAGGCGACCAAGCTGAAGGAGCAGCGCCTGGCCGAGTACGCCGCCAAGAAAGCAAAAAGTACGTCACTCAACCAATCACAGGACGCCTCACTGATCACATGACCAGTGAGGTCTCCTCACCATCCACCCACGTGGCTCTGGATGATGAGTAACCAATCACCATCTTTCGGCTGACTGCCTGATGGACAGCTGTTTTACCTGACGAGTCTCCACCAATCAGAGAGTATCATGGTGGGGTTTCCTTGGCAACTGACTTCTATGTCTGTCTTCTACTAGAGCCCGCTCTCATCGCTAAATCGTCGCTCCTATTGGACGTGAAGCCATGGGACGATGAGACGGACATGGCCAAGCTGGAGGAGTGTGTCCGCAGCATCGAGATGGACGGGCTGGTCTGGGGACAATGTAAGAGGACCACACACAGTACTGGGACCAGTACCTCCAACCCAGTACCACATAGTACCCCAGACTAGGTGTAGCTACTCTGCACAGCTGATGATCCATCTCACCATCTTTCGGCTGAAGACTGATGGACACTCTTTGATCTGACCACTGCAGAAACTGATCACATTCATCCATTAAACGTTAAACTTTGTTATTGACGGGTAATAACCAACCCATGGTGTGATCTGTGCAGCCAAGCTGGTCCCAGTGGGCTACGGCATCAAGAAGCTCCAGATCAGCTGCGTGGTGGAGGACGACAAGGTGAGACGCTTGCAGCACGTCACCTGGTTGATTCTGTGTCTTCCTGAGGTCTGACCGAGTGTTTTCTGCTGCAGGTGGGCACAGACATCCTGGAAGAGAAGATCACAGCCTTCGAGGACTTTGTGCAGTCCATGGATGTAGCAGCTTTCAATAAGATCTGAGTTAATCATGTTTAATAAAAAGCACTTGGCATAAAACAGCTGTTGACTCTTTAATCTCAGGGGAAATATTTACACCAGCTTTAAAGTTGAAACAATGATGGTTGAAACATTTTTATAAATCCTGAGTTTCTCCAGTTTAATATGAATGATGAGGTGAATTTATTCGGGTGTATTTCTTAACTCTTGGGGCTGCAGTTCCTCTATCTGGCCGCTAGTGGCGGCGCAGTTTAAAGCGCTCTGCTCCACATGGAGCAGAAGAAGACTGGACCGGAAACTAAACAGCAGTGGAGCACCGCTCGGCGGAAGAATATAAATAATCCGTAAAAACAGCAACCATCGACCTGCTGCAGGTAAAAGAGCCCGACAATCAGTGATTCTAGGCGGGACTGACGGGACCGAACCGCCGCTGACGGGTTCCGTGCTGCCGTGAAGCTCAGGAGTTAATCGGTTAACAACATAGCTAACCGGAAGCTGACCGCTGTGACACGTCGGCATCTCTGTTGTCACGGTTCAAACGACCCGGGTTAGTCCCTAGTTGGACCCAGAATACGGAACCGAGACTTTAATTGACTAGACATGGGTTACTATTTCAGCAAGAAGTACAAGCTGATTGGTTAGAAATGCATAGAGCTAAACCGTGATTGGTTAGAAGGAAATCATCTGGCGTATAATTGGTCGACAGTGAGGAGAGCGGTGCTTTGATTGGTTTAGAGTTAGACAGGTAACTGTGAAAATTATCAATAGCGGCAGGTGATAATCCATGTTACCATGGTGATATGTATCAGTACCGGGTCCAGTGTAAAGAACCTCTTTTAGGAGGTAACTGTTCTGCTGCAGATCAGGGTCCACCAGAACAGTTCTGAGAATGTGCAGAGGCAGCATCACCATAGCAACCAGTGTGGCGTCTGGTTCCCCTTCAGGCTCATGGACTCTGGAGCGCCTGCATTGTTGCTGTTGGTTACAGCATGGAGCGCTCTGATTGGACAGACCCTCTGACTGCGCCACCTCCAGGTGAGTGGATGTGTGGGTGTGTGTGTTCACCATGTGCAGGTGTGTTATTAGGTGTGTGTGTTCCAGGTGTGCCGTCAGGATGTCTGATGAAGGTAACCAGAAGGAGGCAGAGCCTCCCAGCAGGTGAGCTTACCTGTTAACTCTTCTGGTAAACAATCAGAGACAGTCAGCAGTAAAGGTGAGCTGTAGGTGTTGTCTGTCTGGCAGGATGTGGGCGGAGCCAGAGCCCGGTCCATCCAGGTGTGAGCCCAGCAGGCAGGGTTACTGTGGTTACTGCAGAGTCCTCTACACCAGCCTGGACCAGGTACAGGAACGCCTGAGTTTAGACCGAGTCTGGCCTCACTCCGGCTCCTGATGACATCATCACCATGTGTCCCACACAGCACCTGTCCAGCCTCAGACACCTGGATTCTGTCCGGGCGTCTGCCAAAGGCTCCGCACCCGTGTCCGTTGCCAGGGGCAACCAGAGCAGGCTGACGCTGCTGGAGCGCTTCCTGCAGGACGTCCAGGAGCACCACCCACATCGCTACGGTGATGCCAGGTGAGCAAAACAAACACCTCCACTAACGCAACAGTCCAGCTGTTGCTATGGGTAACCTGTCCGTCTGGGTCCGCCAGGCCTTCCCACGCCGACCTGCCATCTGTCTCCACCCCCCCGCTACCGAAGGCGGAGCTTGATGAACTCTGTTCCTCCAATGGAGACGGGCAGTCGCTAGGCACTCGAGAACACCTGCCCAGCTCTGATGACGCGTCCTGTCAGCCAGCCAATCAGGAAACAGAACACAGCTTCCACAGCCAATCAGACGGCCAGGACAGGCAGGAGGAAGGACAGGCGTCTCCTTCGCCCCGTTGCACTAACACTCAGCCCCCTCAGCACCAAACTCCACCCCCTCAGCATCAGCCCCCACCCCCTCAGCCTCAGACTCTTCCCCCTCAGGCTCAGGCTCCACCCCCTCAGCCTCAAGCCCCGCCCTCTGTCCACAGAAAAGCCCACAGGAAGACCAACCGTAGGAAACCAAGTGACTCTTCATCTTCCACTCAGGCCCCCCGGGGCCCGGCTCAGCTAGACCCAAGCGCCAGCCAGAGGCTCCAGCCTCCTGCAGAGGCAAAGATCCAAACTGCATCTGGACCAAGGGCCCGGTTCTGTACAGACCTGAAGCCCCAGAGGCCCTTTGTGAGTTGGCAGAGGGAGAGGAGGGCGGTCCAGAAGGCGGCGGCGTTCTCAACCCACAGCGACCCGGTGGAGCAGACCATTGAAGAGGTCGGTGGTTCACCCAGGGTTTTTCACAGTGGGGGCCTCCAGGGGGCGCTAGAGAGTTGGAGGGAAGGTGATGAAAACAATGGAATCTAATAAATGTAATTTTAAAAAAAATCTAAATATCTGAACATCAGATGAATAAAGTAATTTCCACCAAGGTATGAGGCAGCATTTATGCTAAATGAATAATAAATAAAAGTGAAAATATATTAATTAAATGTTTCTTTCATTGTTTGTGGGTGTGCAGAGCTGGGGTTAACCGGCCAATCAGACGCAGAGCTGATGTCAGCTGACCTGTCCCCTCTGAACCCTCCCAGGTGATCCAGATGTGCTGCTACAGCATCACTTCACCTCACCACCAGCAGGAGGAGACAGAGAGCCTCCATCTCAGCCTTCCTGTCTCCATGGAAACGCAGAGTGAGGACTGGGACACACCTGTACAGGTATGTATAGAGGTCTGGGGGTGGTTCTATTTCTCCAGGTTCTGACTGTGATTCTGCTCAGCAGGTGGTTTTCCAGAGAGCTGACCCACCTGTCCAGGTGAGCCAGACAGAGGGGCGGGATCTGGGCCGCCTCATGGACGTCCAGGTGGACATGGAGGACCAGGTGTACTCCAGCCAGCTGGACTGCGCCCTGCTGGGCGGGGCGGTCCAGCAGGACCAGGGCTTCTGGGACGTCCCCATAGAGGACGTCTTGCCGGTCCCACAGCATATCCCAGAATCCTTCAGGGGGAAGACCTGGACCCAGATCGAGCAGGAAGACGAGGCCCGCGTGGAGAGGTTGGTCCAGCAGTTCAGACGGGGCAGATTCATCTGCTACTTCGACACAGAGTCGCTGGCCAGGTAACAACACCTGTTCACCTGTTAACTCACCTGATCAAAGGTGAACATCTTTACATTCATTCCTAGTTGTTAGCTTTTCAGCTCACCTGTTCCCAGGTAAACAGGTGAGCCCTGTGTGGTCCACCTGATCATCTACTGGTCTAAACATTTAATCTGGAGCAGTTCATTAGTCTGAGATACACAGGTAGTCATCTCAGGTGATTTGTTAATCTCAGGTTTGGCAGGAGGAGGAAGGAGGCCCCTCAGGCCCAGGAGGCGGAGCCAGACACAGGTGTTCTGCCCTTGGTGGACCAGGATGATGATGACTCTGCTTGTGTGAGGATGAAGACGAGGAAGAGGAGGCGGAGTTTCAGAGTGGCGTCCAGGTGTCAGGTGAGCAGGACGGGGTTGTGTCTGATTTCCTCTCCTGGAAACAAACGCCTCACCTGGTTTTGTCCTTTCAGGTGGTTAAAGTGAGTCACGGCACTCAGACGCTACGATTGGTTATCCCGACTGTCCATCAGTTGTCCTCAGAGGCTCCACCCACCACCCTCCCTGCAGCCAATGAGAGAACCCCAGAGTCGCAGGCGTGGCATTCGCTGCCTGCGTGTTACTCCAGCATCGTTACTCCCGTCCAGCCTCGCACCTCGATGGTCTACCTGCTCTGCTCCCCGTCCTGCTCTGCTGGAGCCCCGCCTGGAGACTCCGCCCCCAAGCGCTGCAGAAGGAGGCGGCGGCCAGTCGACTTGCAGAGGCTAAAGGTCAAGTATAAAAGACTTCCTGTTAAGTTCTATGAGCCGGGGACCAATCAGATCCTCAGAAACCCTCCACAGGCTTTACTGAGACCAAGAGGCCCCGCCCCCTCCTGCCAGCCGCCACCGTGCGTCCGTCAGCTGTTCCGGAGTCTGAGTCCTGACCTCAACATGGACCGCCGGCCAGGGGAGGGACCTAAAGGCGACGCGGCCCTGATGAGCGCGCTCAGTGCAGACTCTGGGACAGAGACCGTCAGGAGGACAGGAAGGGTTCCTCGGACTCCGCCCACCGAGAGAGAGAGGGGCGGCAGGCCACGCCCCCCACCCTCCCAACGAAGGACCAGGATTCAAGCCCTGCCCCCTCCGCCCAGGAGGGAAGGGCTCCGACGAGCAGCACCCAGCAGGAAGCTCCTCAGCTCAACAGGCCATGCCCTCCAAGCCCCCCGCAGGGGGCGGAGCCAGAGGGGGCGCGGCTGCGAGAGGGGGGGCAGGTAGCAGGCCGGACTCTTTATGGACGGACTGGACACCGGTACACCTGTCCCAGCTCACCTGACACTAAAGAAAACTCCACTGTGCAATAAGAAGAAAGATCATTTCCTCTTTGGTGTAAAGAATGGCTGACAAAATAAGTTATTTTCTTTATGATCTGTTTTAATAATTTTATAAGGTAAACAATGTTTTTACATAATGGAAACCAGTACAGCTACATGTTTGTTGCCATGGAGACATACTTATTGACATCATTGTTTACTGTTCAGCGTTCGGCAGCTCTGTGTCTCCGTACTGTCTCACCAGTTTAACAGGTGGCCATCTTTTTACCTTTTCTACCTGCGTGTTTAATTATTGGTCCTGAATAAAACGTTTTCTAAGAGCCACGCCTGCTCAGTTTGTCCTCACAGCGTCCACCAGGCGGGACACCGCGTTCCCCACCTGCTCTGCTGCTGCCGCTAGCTCCGCCCTCACACTCTCATCTGGAAACACAGAAACTGTTCAGGACAGGTAACACCTGGCAGGTGAGACAGGTGGTCCACCTGTGTCGGTCTGACTCACCTGTGACTCACCTGCCTTCTTCTGGACATCTCTTGTCTCACCTGCGTGATTTATCTGTCCATTTGTTTCTCACCTGTGTTTCTGTCTCTCATCCCGTCCATCTCCGTCTTCAGTCTGTCCACAGTCTGCTGTAGCAAGACTTCAGGACTACAAGTCCCAGGATCCTCTGCATTGGACAGACAGGTGACATTTGTTTGTAGGCCCGCCTCCTCAGGGTCTCCCTGTCGTCTTATTGGCATACAGTCTTGTAATGATTCCTGTCGTCCTATTGGCTGACGGTCCTTTAATGATTCCTGTCGTCCTATTGGCTGATGGTCCTCTGGTGTTTCCGCCTCCTGTTCATCATGTGACAGACTGCGTTTGTGTTGAATTGTGGGAGATGGAGTTTGAGGCTCATTCAGGCTCCATTCGTCCCCATCCTTCATCAGCTCCTCCTCTTCCTCGTCGTCGGTTGGAGGGTCAGAGGTCGGCGTGGTGGTTCCTCCCTCGGTGTGATCTGTGTTGTTGGCGTGTTGTTGAGCCTCCATCTTTCTGAGAGCCTGACGCAGAAGAACCAAACATAAACTACAGCTCCCATGATGCACCTGTCCCCCAGCTGTCAGTCACAGCTACCTGGTTGAGCATGTCCTGCAGCCTTTCGTTGTGCTGCCTCATCGTTGCCATGGTGACCTCCATCTCAGAGCAGCGGTCCTCCAGGATGCCCTGCTCTGATTGGACGGTGAGACGCCACGCCCCCAGCTGCTGCTCCAGCAACCTGTGGGACCAGTTCAAACCAGTTAGACCTGGGTACAGACCATACTGGGACGGTGCTGGTTCCAGCCTCACCACTTATCTCTCTGCAGATTCCTGACTTCAGTCAGCAGCGCCACCCCCTGCAGGATGGACGCGTCATTACACCGCCTGATACTGCCTATCCTCACCTGGAGCTGCCTCACCTGCTGGGGGGGTGGAGCCTCATCCGTCTGCAGAGACTTGGATGAGGACAGAGGAGGAGACGCCTGCACTGCGGCGTCCCGGGCCTCCTCTTCATCACAGGAGGAAGAGCGCTCCGAGGTGGCCAATAGTGTCGCAGCATCAGAGGTGGGCGGAGCTCTGCAGGCAGAACGTTTCAACACCAGACCATGCAGGTTTACCCTGCAGCGCTCTCTCACCTGAACTGGGTCTCTGCTGGCTCCGCCCACATCAGGACGCTCATCCTATCAGCTTCTCTGTGAGTATGTCGCCGTGACAACAGGGCGTGACGAGCATTATGCACCAAGGAGGACAGAGACTCTCTCCAGGTGGGCTGATTACACACAAACAGAAACAAAGGTTGATCGCTTTATCTCTGCCTGTCTGACCTCACCTGTCTGACCTCACCTGACTGACCTCACCTGAGTGCAGAACTCGACTACTGGGTGGTGTGTTTTGTGCTTCCTAGTCTGCCGGCCGTTCAGGAAGCAGTCCTGACACACCTGGACGTTCACACACTTCCTGCAGCGATACCTGAGCACAAACATGAAGCGGGTCTGGACTCTGTCTCACCTGAGCGGCTCACAGTCCTCACCAGGTCCAGCCGATCAGACTCACCTGAGTCCTGCGATGGGGAAGGTCTTACAGGTGTAGCAGCGGACGGCGTGGCTCACTTTCTGACTGGCCGACAGTCTGTAGAGAGTTGGTAACCATAGCAACAGCCTGGGCTCGCTCTTCAGCCATGAGAGGAGATGTGATTGACTCACAGCTGGAGCCCCGCCCTGCAGACAGATGGGGTCAGGTGAGGTCAGGATCACCTGCAGCAAAGCGTTTGTGCACCCTCACCTGGTTAAAACAGGAAGTGACTGCTGCCTCCACGCTGCCGAACACTTCCTGCTCCTGGACCGCCGCAGGAACCTGAACACTCAGCGGTCAGAGAGCTGGAGCACTGAGGCATGATGGGAAATGTAGTCCTACCTTGCTGAGGTCCTGCAGCAGAGAGCTGAGTGCAGACCTGGTGACGGATCCGGAGCCGTCTCCTGACAGACGAACCAGACCTGCAGGACAGAGCCAGAACCATCTGGGTCCGTTTGGTTCTGGATGGTTCTGGTTCATATCAGTACTCTGCTAGATACTCACTCCTATATTTAGCCAGCACGTTGTCCGCAGATAGAGCGACCAGAGCGGTCTGCAAAGACCGGGCCGATACCTGACCGCTCCCCTCTCTGAAACACAGCAGGTCCAGAATCAGCCCAGTTGTCTAGAGACCAGAACCGGACCTGGGGCTGATCAAACGGACCGGTCAAACAGCCTGAACAGTAGACTACCGATCTCCTCTGAGGCCGCCGCAGTCACTTCCTGGGACACGCAATTAAACATCCTAGTGAGAACTGCGGCCACGTTTTCCCTGTTCAACATGGCGTCACAACCGGGGTTAGCCCCGCCCACCAGCTGGAAAGCTGCTAGGTTAGCCCCGCCCACCAGCTGGCAGGCTGCTGTGATGTGCTGAATGAAGACGGCGTCCACTGGAACGAAAGACAGGTCACAAGGTCAACTGATTCATTAATATGAACTGATTCATTCACTGATTTATTAAATTGGACCGATTCCTTCAGTGATTCATTAACTGGAATCAGTCCATGTTGATATGAACTGATTCACTCAGTTCATTAGAGGTGAACTGAACATGTTTAATGATGAACTGTCACTGAGTCATGATGATATGAACTTAAAGACTGAATCATTTATGAACTGATTCATTGAACTTGTTCATTCCTGATGAACCTGTCACTTCAGAGTGAACTGACCCATATCAACCAGTTCTGGTTACAATGAACAAATTCATTCATGACCTGAACACATTCCTTTCAGCATAAATGAACGCAGTCAGTCAGTTTAGGAACTGGTTTAACTGAACTGGACTGCTGGTGAACTCTGACTGGTGCAGATCTGAACTGGGAAGGAACCAGTGAGTCTTACTGTGGCAGAACCTCTGGAGAGACCGGACCTTCATGGCGGTTCTGTAGACGGACAGACGGGCCTCAGTCATGGGTTCTGTTCAGAGTACAGCAAAATAACTGTTCATATTGGAACTGACTGGACCGATGACATCAGCAGGTCCAGGTTCAGCTGGCAGACGAGGTTCAGGGTTCAGACCAGAACCAGAACCCCTGTCTGGACCTTCCTGGTTCTGAACAGCAGAACAAATCTCACCTGTTAAGCTCGGGTCCATGGAGATCCAGTGGATTCCTTAGATCCTCCACAGAGAGTCAAACTCCAGGACTCACTCTGCAGAACCAGAACCTGCTGGGTTGGTTCTGATCCACTTACCAGAACAGGAGTTCGATCTGTTTTCTTCTGGAGAGACAGAACAACAGAGGCAGGATTATTCTGACCTGAACCAGAACTGAACCAGAACCAGACCTGAACCAGACCAGAACTGGACCTCCCTTCACCAGGAGCTGCTGCTCATCAATCATGAATGAAGGCGTCACATTACATCACTGCTGTTTCCCACCTGCTGCCTGACAGCCAATCAGCAGCCAGCAGCGCCGACCAATCAGAAGCTGAGAACTAGAGACTCCTGAGGTCAGACAGGTAAATTCAGACAGAGCTTCAGTTTGACCACCAGGGGGCGCCAACACTGGACTACATTTCCACCAAAAGACTTTTATAAATGTTTTCAAAAGTCTGAACAAGATGTAGGAGTTTGTTTATTATTTAACTTGTGAAATGGGAAAAGTAAGTTTTAAATGAAATAATCTGCCAGTGGAACTAGAACGTTTTCATCACTATTAATGATTTATAGAGTTAAGCTGCTCTGACATTTTGCTCATTCGTTAATTGTTGGTTAGTTTTATCTCTACATATTTGCAGCAGGAACCAGAGGAACCATCTTGTTCCCACTGAGTGTTTTTTACAGTGTTTTCTGTTTGGTGGAAACCCTCAGGAGTCTCTGACCTCCACGGACAGAAGGCTCTGCCTCCAGCCGGTCTCTGAGCTCCAGCGCTGGCTGTGGGTCGGTTCTGGAGGACCGGTGGGTGAAGCGGCATCATATCGTGGAGCGGATCTGGACGAGGTTCTGAATAAATGTTTGATGAAGGGGAACAAGCGTCCTCTGTGGCCAGGCCGGGAACACGGCCGCCGTTGTTCTCCGCTCACACTGAGCGCCTTGTTCGGCGCCAGGCGGCCGCAGCGGCCGACACCACAGCTGTCCGGCATCTGGACTGAGCTAAACGGCCGCAGGCGGAGCCGCGGTCCGGTTTCTCCACTGCGCCGTCACAGAGGCACGGCCTGTCCTGAGGATGACCCCGTGACCCCGGGCAGCTGGGGTCTGGATGTTAAAGATCCATAAAACATCAACAGAAAGCAGAAAAAAGCTCAGAGCTGGAGGAACAACTGGAGAGGAGCAACACAACAAACACAACCAGGAAGTAAATATATACACAATAACACATAAAAAATGAAAATACATGTAAATAATAATTAAACAAAATAATAAAACGTAAGTATAAATAATGAAACAAAATATAAAATAAGTACATAATATATTTATAAATATAACAAAATGAAACAGAAAATAGTGAAACATAAAATACAAAAGAATAGATAAAATATATACAAAACCAAGAAAATGAAACATAAAAATACATGTAAATATTATATAAAAATAATAAAATGTTTAATAATAGATATAAAAAAAACACACATAAAAAAACAAAATAAAAATATTTACTTATCAGTAGTAAAACCAAAAAAATTAAAACAATAATAAAATTAAAAAGTAAAATATAAAAATAAAGCACAGAAAATTTGTAAAAATGTAATAAAAAACTTATTACAACTAAATAAGACATAAAAATATTACAACAATTATAGTTAAAAATAAAAACCGAAAAATATGCAAATAAATAAATCATAAAAATACACACAAAAAATTCTAATGCATAATAAATGTACACAAAAAGTAGAAAAACCATAAGAATGTAACGCAAATGTAATAAAACTAAACAGGATGTGGAGGTGAAGCTTCACCTCAAGGCCGCTGTCAGGTTCAAGGCCCGGCCTGATGACCTTTGACCTCCTGTCAGACTGCTGCTAAAGAAACTTAACCCAAAACATAAGAAGGAAGGAGAAACTCATCACTTCTGGATAATTTCACATCCTAAACAAACCAACATCTTTACATTCAGTTCCAACGTCTCAAAGACCAAATATGGCCGACATCCTGTCATCATGGTGGAGGTCTCAGCCAATCAGAGACTTACTAGCATCTGCTAACAGAACAAACACATTGGCTTCCGTTCACTGGAAGCTTTAATGGAGCGTTGGGTTTGGTTCTGATGCAGCCGGCCCATTTAACGGAGCGTTGGGTTTGGTTCTGATGCAGCCGGGCCATTTAACGGAGCAGTCTGTGGTTCTCCTTCTCTCCAGGGATGATCCAGCTCCAGATGTAACTCATGATCTCATTTTGAATCTGGTTTCACCTGTGACCAAACGGGCTTTGGGTTCTGGATGGTTCTGTTCACTCAGAACCTCTCTGCCAGTGGGTCAGTGTTTCCTGACTGTCAGTCTTCGTGTCCCTCAGTCAGAGAGAGAGGGAAGTGGGCGGGGCTTATGAACGCTTTTAACACAAACTCCTCCCAGTGGGTGGAGCTTACGAACTAACTGACGTTGACTCCTCCCAGTGGGCGGAGCCTGTGCGGTTCAGTCATCCGTCAGAGGCTCAGTTTCTGCTCCTCATCCTCACCAGAACCGTCCTGCTGCTGCTGCTGGGTGAGTACCCTGAGGTTCTGCTCAGACTGACCTGAACCCTGGTTCTGGTTCTGTCTGAGCCCTAGTTCTCTCTGATTTTGGTTCTGTCTGTAGGAGAGACTCTGAGCTGCGCCGAGGTGAAGATGAAGCGCTCCCTGGTGATCTGCCTGCTGGTCTGCTCCTCTCTGGTCGGACTCGGTACGTCTGGTTCTCCTGGCTGGTCGGGTCATTTGGTTCCGACGCCTCAGCAGAACCTGCTGGGATGTTTCTGGGTCTGAAGGTCTGATGTGGTTGAATCATCTGCTCGACCACTAGGGGGCAGAACCTCAGAGTCTGAGTCCTGGTTCTGCTGGGGAACCGGTTCAGTTCTCCAGACTGGTTCATGTTAAAGCTGATAGGAACCATCAGAACCTCCCAGGAGGCTTCTGGGTCTTTCTCCAAGAATACTTCGGGAAGTCCCTGGAGCGTCCGGGTCCATTTAGAAACATCCAGAATCTAAATGTGAATTTCCTGGAACTTTTTCAAACATTTTTAGGATGTTTAGATAAAATTTACAGGAATCCTGGAGGAACCTTCAAGTTGAACATAGAAACATTTAAAACAATTGAACCTTTTAGAACCATTTCAGGAACTGTAGAGGAATACAATTATATTAATAGTTACTGTTTATGTATTTTGTCTGTTCTTATCAACGTAAATGTTCTGAGTCAGTTTGACCTTGAAAGTCAGGAAGAAACTCAGATTTGCTGGATGTGGAAATAACTGTTGCTCCACATCCATCCTGGAAGGTCCAGCTGGACGATTCTGGGAATCAGAGAGCAGCAGAACACGAGCCAAGAGATCAACAAAGAACCAACTGGACTGGTTTGAGTATAAATTCTCCCTGCTCTCTGGGAGAGCTGAGGGTTGCAGTGATATGTGTGAGTCTTGAGTAATGCAGAACCCGGCAGCGCCGGCCCAAATGAAGCAGACACCAGCGGAGTCCGGTGGGATGATTTGCTTTGTATTTAGCCACGTTTCAGAACTTTCTGGGAATTTCCCAGGAATATTCAAAAGAGTTCAGGAAGTTTTCAGGTGAAAGTCATGACCTGTCAGAACCTGAGATGTGGTTGACCCCTCATGGAGAACTGGACCCCAAGTGACGTCCAGGTGTGCTGCTGTGCTTTCAGGGTCCGCCATCCGCTGCTACAGCTGTAAGGACTACACCGCCAGCTGCACCAAGCAGCGAGACTGTAGCTACGACGACGCCTGCCTCACGCTCGTCGAGAGAGGTAGGCACCGTCCACCGGTCCCTCTGGACCTCACTGGTTCCTCTGTGGATCTCTCACCTGGCTCTCTGCTGCTCTGCAGGTGGGATGACCTACAGGAAGTGTCTGAAGTACACAGAATGTGAGCGGAACCGCCTGACCCAGATGTTCCCCCAGGTACCAGGTTCACTGTCCAGACACCAACCAGTTTACCCTCTAACCAGTTTGGTTCTGGAATCTGGTCCAGGTTCTGGCTCGGACCCTGCAGCTTTTCAGACCATAAAGGTTCTGCTGGAGAACCAAACTGGTACCAGAACATGAAGGAACTTGCTGAGTCAGCAGAAGGGAGAAAATCCTAAACCCTTCACCAGCTGGTCCAGCTGGTTCTGGTTCTGGATGTGGATCAGAGTAAAGAGCTGTAATAAACAAAAGATTATTTTATTGTTCAGATTTTTCTTTTTTTCCCAGAAACTCTCTCTAGCGCCCTCGTGTGGTCACATTCTGTAATTACACACTACAATGTTTCAGAATAGCTTAATTATGAATTAGATTAATAATAAAACTAAACGATTATTGGTAAACTGAAGGACAAAATGAAAAAGTCAATATAGTTTAAAAAAATGAGAGAACTATAAAAAAAGAAAAGATTATTTTATTATTATTACTATTATTACCAGGAACTCTCTAGCGCCTCATGTGGTCACAGCCTGTAATTACACACCGAAATCCTTCAGATTATTTATTGAAACTTCCAGAACCACCTGGAGACCCTCTGGTTCTGGTTCCTGTTGAGGTTTTTTGTTACCATGGAAACCACATTAGGACTGAAACCAGTTGGGTTCTCTGATAGGTTCCTGCTGACTACATACCCTGACCTCTGACCTCTGACCCTGTCCAGGTGTCCAGCTTCACCTTCAAGTGCTGCAACTCCGACCTGTGTAACTCCGCCCCCTCGTCTGCAGCGGGCTCTGTGATTGGCCTGCTGGCCTCCGTGCTGGTCATGTGGTGGTGTGTCCACTGAGCGCTCCGCGGCGCCCCCTGCAGTCAGCTTGTGTAACAGCCTCATCGACGTGTCAGTGTGGATCTAACCATCGCTAACAGAGGAAACAGCGCCCCCTGCAGGTGCAGGCTGAGCCAGAGTTGATCAGACTGATGAGTCGACAGGAAGCTGATGGAGGATGAACTGATCGCATTAATCAATAATCACATCTGTATTGATCTGCTTAACTCCACTATAACTATGTAGAAATGTTTGTTTCCAGGAAGTTCTGGTTCTGTAACTGATGTCGTCACTGACCTGAAAACAGCTTCAAACCAATAAAAGAGTTAAAGGAAACTTTGTTCTGTTGTTTGTGCTTCTGGTGAGAAACAGCAGCAGCTCCCCCTGCAGGCCGAGGACAGACAGTGTCCTAACAGAAAACTGTCAGGACAGAAAAACAGAAGCTGAACTTCTGGTTTTATCTTTAGTTCTGGTTTTATCTTTAGTTCTGGTCTTATCTTTAGTTCTGGTTTTATCTTTAGTTCTGGTCTTATCTTTAGTTCTGGTCTTATCTTTAGTTCTGGTTTTATCTTTAGTTCTGGTTTTATCACAGAACCTTATGGAACCAGATGTTCACACATTTCATCAACTTCCTTTTTATCAGTCATGATCCAATCAGAAACGTGGCCGCCATTATCAAACATTAACAGCGATAATGAGGATTATTCATCATTTCTAAATGTAAATTTAGATTGTTAAATATTAAATAACTACTTATATAACTAAATACTTAGTTAAATATGGAAGCTAAGTATTTAGCAAGCACTAATGAAGGACTTTGCTTCATTAAATACTTTGCTCTGGAGTTTTATATATTTTCATATATAAAAATACTTTAGAGAAATATTTATTGAGGTTAAAAATATTTTTACAGTAAAATTATCCTACAGTGTCATAATGGGTTCATGTCTTACAGTGAAAAATTATTATGATTTTAACATACATATAAAGATGTATTTATAGTCATCCGTTTCCATATGTTTCATGTAAACACTGCGCCTCTGTGTAACCTGACGCTGCTCAGGGAACGCCTTGTCTTCCGGGTATCTGACGTCACAAACCGGAAGTTGACTGTCTTAGGAAAGCTTTGATTCCTTGTCCCGTTTACAGTTGAAGGTTCTGTTCTGAGCGGTTCTGCCTCCGGTACCGTATCTGTCCAGCTGCCGCTGCTGCACTTACACAGCACAGAGACTGGACCGGAACCAGCCACCAGAACCGAGTCCTAAACGGCTCTCTTTATCGTCATGCTTTTACTTTGAAAGGAACAACTGGATGTTCCGCTGCGCTCCGTCTAGCTGGATGCGGGGAGAGCGGACGGGATGGATCTGTGATCGGAACCGCGCGGCGCATCGGAACCATCTTCAGTGACGTCAGCATGGCTGTGAAGGTAAGCGCTCACGCGGATCAGAACCCCGATTTGGACCTGGACCGAGCGGTACCGGAAGTCCAGTAGAAGGTTCGGACGGGAACACAGCCGAGCTCAGCTGGAGCTGGAGCTGCGCGTGGAGGTCAGGTGGGTTCCTGAGATGGGTCACCTGAGCGCGAGCTTAGCTGGACGTACGACGGGTGACACCTGTGGAGATCAAAGACAGGTCGGCCAGGGGGCGGGGCTTCCAGGTGAGCATAATGCGGAAGTCAGGTAGCAGCGGTTCTGTTTGACCAGTACCGGTCCAGGTCCCACCGACTGGAACCAGAATTCATTCCTCCGTCCTGCATGAGCTTTCATGCGTCAGTGGGTCACCATGGCAACCGTATTTAATGGGCAGGATGCAAACAGACTGGGTCAGAACCGGAACCAGTTGGTTTAATCATCATGCAGCTGCAGCTTTATTTTCTGAAGAAACACACAGCTGGACTCTGTAGAACCGGACCAGAACCAGACCAGAACAGAACCAAACCAGAACACAACCAGACCAGAACCAGACCAGAATCACGTGACATTCAGTTTTATTTCCATCGGTCCAGTCTGAACCCGGTTCTGGTCTCTGTTCTGTTTCAGGCTGTGGTTCTGTATAACTTCACAGCGGAACCCGGGAACAACGAGCTGTCGGTCCGAGAGGGAGAGACGGTGACCATCGTGGACCAGGTAGTCCCAGTCCTCCCAGTCCTCCCAGTCCTCTCTCATTGCTAACTGGTCTCTGCTGTGCAGACTGTGGGCGGAGGCTGGATCGCTGCTCAGAACGCTGGTGGCCAGACCGGGCTGGTACCTGAGGGGTATCTACAGGTGAGTGAGGAGGAAGGTCACTAACTCCTCCTCCTCTTCATCATCTTCATCAGAACCGCTTCCTTCCTGCAGATCGGTGGCGGAGGAGGCGGAGACTCCTGGTCGGGGGGCGGGGTTTACCAGCAGTCTCCAGCAGGGGTCGACGACGACGACGGCGAGTGGGACGACGACTGGGACGACCAGTCAGTTAGCAGTTACCATGGAAACGGCCACATGGAGGAGGAGGCGGGGACTTCGGGGCGGAGTGCACACGGACACACCGTCAAGATCTCCCTTAACAAGTAATCACTCCTTCACCCGGGTCAGGAACCACAACCGGACCAGAACCAGACCAGTAGCCGCTGGTTCAGAGTCCAATACCTGGTCCTGCTCCCAGTTCCAGTACTGCTACTAGTAGAACCCAGTATAACATCCCTGAAGGTAGCAGATTAACAGGAGATCCCAGTTTGGTTCCCAGTAGAATCTAGTTCCCAGTGAAGTTCCCAGTAACATTCCCAGTATAACCCAGTAACGTTCCCAGTATAACCCAGTAACGTTCCCAGTATAACCCAGTAACGTTCCCAGTATAACCCAGTATAACCCAGTAAAGTTCCCAGTATAACCCAGTAATGTTCCCAGTATAACTCAGTAACGTTCCCAGTATAACCCAGTATAGCCCAGTAACATTCCCAGTATAACCCAGTAACGTTCCCAGTATAACCCAGTAACGTTCCCAGTATAACCCAGTATAACCCAGTAAAGTTCCCAGTATAACCCAGTAATGTTCCCAGTATAACTCAGTAACGTTCCCAGTATAACCCAGTATAGCCCAGTAACATTCCCAGTATAACCCAGTAACGTTCCCAGTATAACCCAGTAACGTTCCCAGTATAACCCAGTATAACCCAGTAAAGTTCCCAGTATAACCCAGTAATGTTCCCAGTATAACTCAGTAACGTTCCCAGTATAACCCAGTATAGCCCAGTAACATTCCCAGTATAACCCAGTAACGTTCCCAGTATAACCCAGTAACGTTCCCAGTATAACCCAGTATAACCCAGTGGTTTGTCCTCAGGTTTCCGTTCTCCAAAGGGCCGAGCCCAGAAGTCTTCCTATTGGCCAGCCCTCCTGCCACCAGCAGAGAAAACCTTCCTGTTTATGTGAGTCCTGCCTGTGATTGGTCGCTGAGTGAGGGCGGGCCTGTGCGATCCGCTGTGATTGGCTCCTGGTTTCTGTCCAATCAGATGGGGGAGGTGGGTCCGGTGTGGCTCTACCCAGCGACGCCTCTGGACTGCGTCATCGCAGACCCGAAGAAAGAGTCCAAACTGTACGGCCTGAAGAGCTTCATAGAGTACCAGATCACCCCCAACGTGAGGCGCAGTGATACACACCATGTAGTTCTCCAGTAGTCTGTAGTAGTATGTAGTACTTTGTGTTGCACTGTAGTAGTCTATAGTAAAGGTACTTTCTGGTGAATTCAGCTATACATAAAAAGACTTGATTCACTGTAGTCTGTAGAAGTGAATAGTACAGTAGTACTGTGTAGTACTGTGTAGTACTGACTGTGTAGTACTGTGTAGTACTGTGTAGTAGTCCTCACCACAGTGCGCCCCCTGTAGACCACCAGCAGAACTGTCAATCATCGCTACAAGCATTTTGATTGGCTGTACGAGCGTCTCCTGGAGAAGTTCGGATCCTTGCTGCTGATCCCCTCCCTTCCTGACAAACAGGTGACAGGTGAGTGGTCGCCATAGCAACCTGCTCCGTTTTACCTGTGGAGCCTGTCTGAGTGTCGCTGGGTCTCTCAGGTCGGTTCGAGGAAGACTTCATCAGGATCAGGATGGAGCGCCTGCAGGCCTGGATGACCAGGATGTGTCGCCACCCGGTGGTCTCCCAGAGCGAAGTCTTCCAGCTCTTCCTCACCTACAAGGACGAGCGGGTAGGTCAGGCTCCGCCCCCTGCAGGTGAGCTCTGGCTCCAGGTGCTGATTGGTTTTCTGACGCTTCAGGACTGGAAGTCTGGGAAGAGGAGGGCTGAGAAAGAAGAGACGGTGGGTCCGATGATGTTCAGCCTGGTTCAGCCTGAAGCTGCAGAGCTCGACGTGGCCCAGGTGTAAGTCACCTGTCCTACCTCACAGGTGTAGGTCGTCATGGTAACAGTTTGTTTCATGGAGTGTTTTTGGGCAGGGAACAGAAGTGTGAGCACTACAGTCGGTTCACCAAGTCCATGGACGATGGAGTCAGAGAGCTGCTGACCGTTGGACAGACACACTGGAAACGCTGCACTGGACGTCAGTTCGGGTCCAATCGGGTTTATGGGACAAACATGGAGTCTGCCTCATGTCTGCTTAATGTTCGCCGCCATTTCCTACCAGCTGATTTTCTTCTTCTCTGGTTTTTGTGCTGCAGCTCTGCCTAAAGAGTATGAGCGGATCGGCCGGGCTTTTGGGAACCTGTCCACTGTTTTCAACAGCAGCAGGTATCCAGGTGAGGTCACTCAGGTAGAGAAGGGACATAGCGGTGCCTTCAGGGACACTGGGACATCTGAGTTTGTGAAATGTTTGTTCTGCAGGAGAGGAAACGCTGACAAACGCTTTGACAGCAGCTGGAAAAACGTATGAGGAGATCGCTCAGATCGTCGCCCAGCAGGTAAAACACACACACACCCACACACACACCCACACACTCACTCACACACCAAGCAGGTAAAACTCGTTAATATCATGTTGTGTTTTCAGCCTCAGAAGGATCTGCATTTCCTGCTGGAGACCAACAGCGAATATAAAGGCCTTCTGGGATGCTTCCCTGAAATCATCGCTGTCCACAAGGTTCTGTCCTACAAACCTGGTTCTGATGGTTCTGATTGGTTCTGTTGGTTCTGATTGGTTCAGCAGGGTCTGCTGTTTCTTCTTCATTTATTAAGGCTTTTATTTAGAAGTTTCCAGGTTAATTGGTGTAAATGTGTGGGAACCAGGAAGTGGGCGTGGCCTAATGGGGGCGTGGCCTCACCTGTGTGCAGACTGCGGTGGACAAGGTGAAGGAGGCGGAGCGTTTGGTCTCCACAGGAAGGATCAGCAGCGGCGACAGGAAGCTGATGACCCAGCGCGTCAGCAGCATGAGCTACGCCCTGCAGGGTAACCTGACCGCCAGCAGAACCGCCCACTGAGCGCGCTCACAACCAAACATGTCACTTCCTGTCTCCTACAGCTGAGATGAACCATTTCCATAGCAACAGAATCTACGACTACAACCGCATGCTGCAGTTCTACCTGGAGCAGCAGGTGGCCTTCTACCAGCAGGTAAACTGGGGTTAGAGGTCAGGAGTCAGAACAGGAGAGCTGACCTGTGACATCACCGTCTGTGTGCTCTCTGATTGGACAGATAGCAGACAAGCTGAGGGAAGCGCTGAGTCACTTCACCACCCTGTGAGGACAGCCCGTGATGTCATCGCCCGTTACTGTCTTAACCAATTAAAAGCCTTTAAACCATTTTAACAAAATAAAAGCCTTTACGTTGTTAATGAGGGGTGTGATGGGACAAATGTACACTGTACCTTTAAAGACTACTACCAGTTTATATTGCGATTTATTTAAATGCTTTTTCACTCCTGTTACTGATGATTTGTCTGAAACGATGAATAAAGTTTCTACCTCATCTCTCAGTTCAGTTTCTAATTTTGTTACCAAAACCCTCCAGCAGGGGGCGACACTCTGAAATCTGACCCTTTATTTATTTAAATTAATCCACTAATTAATGCATCCAAAACAGAGGTGATCTATAAAATAACAACCAATCAGATAAAAGAACAAACAACAAAAATAATAGAAATTAAAAATAAGCGGTACAAATTAAACACAGTGGAAATAACATGAGTGGGTTATTTTTATTATTGAACTTTTCTCAGATTGGAGATCTTTTGAGTAGAAATGGGAAAGAATAAAATAACAAAAACAACAAAGAATAAATAAGTGAATTAAGAAATAACATATTTTGGTATATTAGTTTTTCCCCTTATCTTTGTTTCCATAGCAACATTAACTTGCTGTTTTATTTAATATTTTAAAAAGTGACCTGTCTGTATTAACATATTTATTTGTTTTTAGCCATTAAACACATTTTATTATTCTAATAGAGTTAGAACATGTAACACCTAAATTCTACAAAATATTTTAGAATCCAAACACTGAAAGAGACATTTATAGAAGTAGATATTTGTTGTTAAATATTATTTTTACTATTATTATTATGCTGTGACTTGTCTGCAATATTTCTGCAGTTTTCTCCTCTCTCTCTCTCTCTCTCTCTCTCTCACTCGCTCTCTCTCTCTCTCTCGCTCTCTCTCTCTCTCTCTCTCTCTACCACTCTCTCTCTCTCTCTCTCTCTCTCTCTCTCTCTCTCTCTCACACACTCTCTCTCTCTCTAACACA
>CAEFZX010028561.1:0-29178 GCA_903066825.1 Alfaro cultratus
TGTCATGATTGGATCAACTTTCCTTGCCCACATGCAGAACACCAACAGGGAAACCAGTATCAGTTAAAGAGAGTTTATTTTCCTTTCTTATTCTGAAAAACAGAAGTATGGTGAACAGAAAGGATTGGTTTCCGGGGAAGTGGCTCTCGGGGTGGACAGCACACTGAGGAAACAGTGGAGAAGTGGTGAGTTCAGGGACGTTGGAAAAAGAGCGATGAAGAGATAAACGGACTGATCTTACTTGTAGTGAAAGATGATCTCAGTCTGGGAGGGTTAGACTGCTGGGTCGGGTTTAGGTCTGTTAAAGGGTCGTTCTGCGGATCCAGGTTCCAGGAGTTCGGGCTGCGGTGGAGGGCGGACAGGTAAGTTCTGGCGGACGGAGACGGAGGAGCGGAGCAGAGGCCAATCGGGGCTCCCGAGATCGACTTGATCCAAACGAAGGAGCGAGGGGTAAACTCGGGCAGCCAGTGGATGACTCCAAGGCTCGAGGACAGCACCTGAAGGAGTAGGACAACGAGAAAAGAATCAATAAGCAGTATCTTTCAACAAACAGCTGGAGGCTTCTCTAGGGGGCTCTGACTACCATTGCTGGCAAAACACTCAGGCGTCGATGATCTGGCCGTCCACTCCTCTTGAGCTCCAGGACTGACGAGGTGATGCAAGACAGGTGTGCCAGACACCGGCACGCCCCACCACAGCCGGTAACCTCTGGCCCCCTCTGGTGGATGGTGGAGTAGAAGCACAACAACCCATAACCCAGGAACCCAACACCCAGCCTCTGTCCTAAAATCATAAACCCTTCATGAGGGTTCAAGAAATGGCTGGATTTTGTCATTAAAAGTGAATTAAACATGACAGAAAGATTTAATAGATCTTGGAAATTGTGCGTTTAATTTTAGTGCAGAGCTCCAGCTTCAAAAGTAAAAAAAAAACTAATTAAAGCATGAAGTCCACCGGGAAAAACAATTGACTTAAAGCGGTTTGGAAAAGACACACACCTCAAGCCATAAATTCCCAGGAACACCAAGTATCCTTTTAAATTCCCATTGTGTCATGTTTGCAGAGTTCTAACTCTAATGTAGGCAACAATTACAGACACGCACAAATTACAATAAGTGAAGTTTTAGTTCTGGTGCTGAGGCAGGGACAGACAGGGTAAGTGGATCGGCTGCGGATCCACACTGATCGAAAGAGGCAAGTGATTAGAGATGAGGAACACAGGAAGGACTGATGCTGTTGATAAAGAGGTGGAACGCCCTTAGTGTCTGTGAGCAAGGCATGTCAATGAACTGGGTTCTAAGACTGCCTGCGAGCTGGTGAGTGCTTCTGATGAGTGCGTCTTTTGGACGCCGTCTTCAAGAGTGGATGATGAAGGTGAACCTTGGGAGGGTGAACAAATAGGTGAGCGCACAACGGGGGATCCAGAGCCTGGAAGGCACCCTGAGGAGCGGAGGAGGGTAGACTCAGGAAGAACCAAAGACACAGAAGCTGCTGATGCCTGATCAGAACCAAATATGAGGAGACAAGGACAGAACCCAGAGAATCTCGCATTGGCAAAAATGACTAGATCAGTTGAGGAGCACAGTAAGAGAGAACCAGCACAATGTAATGTAATGACTTCAGACTCTTATAGTGCTTTTCAAGACACTCAAAGATTTTTTTCATTGATATCAGTCATTCCCATTCATGCACACATTCTCACACTGATTATGGGAAGCTACTGGATAGTAGCCACCCTGGGGCAGTTTGACAAAGATGAGGCTGCTATATCGCACCACTGGCCATTCTGACCACCGCCAGCAGGCAAGATGGGGGAAGTGTCTTGCCCAAGGATGCAATGACAGAGATGGATGGGGTGGGTGCTCGAGGTGGTGACCCATCAATTACAAGACAAATTCCTACCTCTGTTGCTACCATCGCCCCAAAGGAGATGTAAGGGGATAACTCAAGGAAATAGAGAGAAATAGAAGAAGGTACCCTTGAGTGTGAGAGAACCTTTCGACATCTGTCGCAGGGCTCCAACTTCTAACAAAGGTGCCTCTGGCAGGTTTTAAGGTGAGATCTGACGTAAGGGGTTATGGATTCAGGAAAGGAAAGGAAAATGCCAATAGAGGAGGCTGGAAGCCCATCGAGGTCTCAAAAAGGGAACACGTGTGGCATCCGAGATATGTGTGTTATGTGCATAATCCACCCAAGGTAAGTAGGTGTTCCAGGAGTTGAGGTTAAACACGCAGAAACAGCGTAAGACGTTTTCCAGTTCCTGATTCCTTCTTTCACTCCGTCCGTTTGTTTGGGGATGGAACCCGGAGGAAAGGCAGAGCAAAAGTCTGCCACACCTGGAAGGTTCTCGATCGGAAACCGTTTTGGTCACTGTGAGGAATAGACTAGACTGGAATGATAAAAAAATTAAAAAGCTTTGAAGCTATGAAATGTACCTGCATAATGCCAAAAAGACGAGCAAAACGCCCCAAAAAGGCTTTCAGGAACATTTAGTTATTAAAACAAACAAAAAAAGATCATTGATGGTCGGCTGTTTATGTTTATCACATTGTGCGATAATATGGGCTTGAAATTTCTGGATGCTGAGCATCCTGGCCATGTGTGAAAAAGTAATTGTCTCCAAAAATCAAGTACCTTTTTGCTCCATCTTTGGCTGTTCAGGGTTACCCAAAGAAAATATACCAAACCCGCCATGTTTTAAGGTTAAAAAATGTTCAAAGTTGACAGGAAATTTGAAAACATCTCTAATTATAGGTTTTTGGAGGACTTTGTTGACAATAATTAAACACAAACTACAGAATCTATTTATTTTTTTACTTGAGTTAAATCCTAATTTATAATCAGTCGGTGGATCTTAAAGCAAGCTATGTAACGCCAGTCACAAATAAAAACTAAAATGTATAACTGCATTGATTCTAATGTATTTGATACTTCTTTTCATGTATAAGCAAAAAAAAAAAAAATCTCACTTCAATTTCACTTATTTAACTCAGGGTACAAGAATGCTTTCAGAGGAGAATAATATCTTTTCCCAACTGTTCAGGATTCAAATTTCATACATGCTTTTGCATTTATTTATTTTTTGCTGAGACTGTGGTATGTTCCCTGTTTGTGACTCGTGGAAAATTGACAAGCAGAATATTCTGGACAGACAAAAAGCTAACGCCTGGCCTACAAATTATGTAAAAAAAAAAAAAAAAAGAAGAAAGAAAAAAACAATTGCAAGAGTTTTTATGGTTAAACATTGTTCTATCCCACCCATGCAGTACATCTGTTACTTGTAAAACTGAAGTCTTAAAAACAACCAACTGCTGTGACTACCCTTGGAATAATATGCATGACTGGATTGCCACCGCACTTGAGGCCTGGTGTATGTAAAACATTTTCTTTAGTGCATGTGCAGTTCAAACGGCCACCGGTCCTCATGGGGCTCCTTATTGCTCTTAAAACAGTCTTACAAGGCTGAAGGACTTCAACGTTTTACTCATGTGACGACATGAGTCTTTGCCAAAGACTTTAGCTTAAAAAAAAAGCCAAATTATTCAATAGGCCAGAAACTGCTTCGGGAGTTCAAAAAAGGTTTCCCTGAATTAAAGACCATCATAAGAGATCAAGTGTAGCAAGAACAGCTGATTTACTGTGTGGCATTTGTGTATTTGCCTTACAAAGAAAGGAATAAGAGGCTGAGATCAGGGCCACGATGTATAGATGAGTTCAAACTGTCTGAAACACATCATAATATTTTACGTTTTGCTTGAGGATTATAGATTTGTTTGAACTGCGTTACAGAAACACGTTTTATGTAGCAATGAAACCAAGTGAGCCATATTACAGCTATTTCTGGGGGGAAACATTTAAGGCTCTGTACTGTGCACAATTGCAATTTCACAAGCCTTTTCTCATATAAAACCATTACATTTTTTTCCGTGGTTATTTATCTTCACAATTGTGGCTGGCATAAGATAAGTATTTGCACATCCTCCATCTCTAGTTTTTGGTTTTTTTTACTTGACGTTAAACATGATCAGTGTGCTGCCAATAATATCTCGCCGAAGACTGAAGTGGAAACTGGGAGGTGAAGTTTAAGTATACCCTCAACATGGATACAGAGGCATTTGACGCGGATATATGTTTTTTTTATTTATTTTAATGATTCCTTTCCACATACTTTCAAGAATTGGAATAAGTTTAGCTTTATTGTGGATTTCATACAGGGTTGATGAAATAATGGGGTTGAAATCCAGCTGCAGAAATATCTGCTTAAGTGTTCCCTTGGCGAGTTGATGGATGACCACACCCATCAAGACATCGGTAACATGCTTCATTTCTTTTGTTAAAACCACCAGAAGCCTCAAACACAGGCCATATCAAGGCTGGTCGTCTTCTGTTCTGAGGACGGGTCTGGAAGATCTGGAGACGATGGTACAAAGAGGGGTTCTTCATAAAATCAAGAAAATGATGGACAACCCTGAGCATCCTCTTCAATGAGACTGCTTTCCAACAGTTGGAGGGTTCTCCAGAGCCACCGTAATACAAGGAGATCCTTCGTTCACATGGATATCGCTCTGTACAAAAACTAATGAGTTACAAAACATTTCATTTCAATTTGGGATTAATAAAACAGCTTTTGAATTTGAATTCTGCCTTCACTTCAGTCTTGATGGCTTCGAAGTCGCCTCAGACAGCGGTTTGAGTCTTCTTTCAGTCCAGAGTGGTGAAGTATCAAAAACTCTTGAGCCTGTTATTGGCAGCTTAGAAAGGCTTTATTGACCCCATGATGGGATGTTGACCCAGGTATGCTGCTCATGGTGACCGTTAATCACTGAAAACAGACACCATGAGAATAGAAAACGGATGCATTGGTGACTTAAAAACCTACCGTTCCCCTTCTTTTTTGGGGTTTGATGTTTTTTCTATTGTTTCAAATATTCAGTCCAACTAGTGCTGTCACTTAAATCCATTCTGTGCTGGCAATAAGAAACTGCCTAGTATATGCAATCTTGGTGACAAAGAAAAAATCCAAATCTATCATTCAAGTTTGTTTCAGCAACAAGGCAGTTCAAAGTGTTTTACGTCAAAAAAAATCATCATCAAAACTTCCAATCGTCACCAGTTGTGAAACCAGTAACAAACATTACATTTTGTCAAGTGCCATCATCAAACTAATCAATACACATCAAATGTGTTGATTAATATTCCAGTGATTATGGGTGATTATCAGAAGGATTATCAGAAAGTATTGGTCTGATCTATTATAACCTTTTGATTTACTTATAAATATACATATATCTTTTTAGCTGAGTGTGCATATATGTATGTATTAGAGACCGTTTCTATAATTTTGATCTTTTATTTATTAAAGAAATGTTTCTAAAAATGTTGACTTGTTTTGCCACTAGTTTTTCCTTTTTCTTTTAGAAAGTCAATGGAGTTATTTGTTTTGTATAATCCTTCCATTCTGTAAAGGAACCACTTAAGTAAATCATTAAAGCGTAAAACAACATGACAGTCATGGTCATGATTACTGCCCGGAAGCAGTCTTTTTTTTTCAGGGTCATAGATCTAAAAAAAAAGAAAGGAAAAAGAGTTAAAAAAAGAACAATGTGGGCTTTTGAACTGCTCATTTATCTGTCAAATAGTCCAATAATAATGCCTGAGTAGTGTCAGTATACACACACGATTACGGTAGTTTTGCTATTATTTTTAAGCTTAGGGTGAGATTTACTTTACACCGCAGTTTATTGAAGAAACATGTGTTCTGTAGCAAGTCACACACAGGAATGCGATTGTTGTAAATCAGACCTCAAAGTGTTCTAACACTCATGGCACAAGTGTTTACTGAATTTCAACCATGCGCTTCCCTGCTGCTAGACCAACATAATTCTTTCACATCAACGGTAACAGTAAACACAATCCAAGAGTGACTCTGTGACCAAAATTACCCCAGACGAGATGTGAAAGATGCCTGTCTTTTATGACTTCTGTATTTCTACATTTTTCAGGCGCAGATTTTATCACGAGGGTATGACGCTGGAAAAGCCCACATCTGGTCACCAACCAAAACTAAAAATGTGTCTTTGGAGATGTTTGCAGCTTGAGCAACGACTGCAGATAATTCTGCGAAAAGTTCTGTGGGCCTGAAAAACAGACATGACGAAGTGGTGAGCATTCTCGTTTAGTTAGGAAGCTGACTAGTGCTTCAAATAAAGAAAATATATCATAAAACCACAGAATAATTTGACTAATGAATTGCTGTGAATAATTGGGCCCAGTAATTAAATTACATTGACTCTGGTCTGTTATATCCACGTCATTTAAACTGGACAAAATGATGAATGCCGATTTAATATCCTTAGCTTGGGTTCTACGAGGTCGTAGCACGAGCTAGCTTGAGCTAGCTTGACCCAGCACAAAGGCTGCAGCCTGAAGTGACCCAATTCCAATTTTTTTGTCAAATCAGATGGGGGTTTTTTTCCGGGACTGTTCACACTGACAAACATATGCGACCTGTATGTGTTCTGCAGTGTGAACAGGCAACCACCTGTTGGCCGCTCTTTTATCCTCTCTTTTATCGCCTTTTCTATTTGTGACATCTTTTATGCTTAAAATAAGCTCACAAACTATCGCTATTGCTTCTACGTTGTCAGTCGTGCTTGTTTACGCTAAAATAACGTGTGATATTGATGGGTTTTTGTCTGGAATCTGAACGTCGGTGAGAGAAATCAGCTGGACACCACACTCTGCGCGATCGAACCCGTTATACCTACGATTTTTGTCGGCTAGTGTGTGGTCTCTCAGGTTTTGAAGACTTTAAAATTGTGTAGTGTGAACTGGGCTTTACACATTTGATGTTGTTTTTCTACCGGAGCAGCATATCAACAACTTAATCCTCATTATAGTCTGTCATGGTTGTTGTTTTTCTTCCCGCTTGCGCGTATCAGGACGCAAGCGGTATCAGTGACGTTCAGTTCGGGTGAATGCGACCTGAGCATTAGGTTGCATTTGAATCGGATACGGATCGGATACGGTTCGCATTCGACAGTCTGTGCTGTTCAGACTGTCATGAAAAAATCGGAATTGGGTCACTTCAGGCTGCAGTGTTGGGCAGGAAACTGTTGTTTCTTTACACTCCCCTCTGACAGTAGCACTGGCAACATTTCCTATATTCTCAAATCCAACTATTGACAGCTATTGAAGTTGAGCTGGGTGGGTCAGCTTTAGCCCAGACAAAAAGCAAGACAAAAAGGCAGCGCTTCAAAAAGAGCAGGAGTTTTTAAAGGGACAAAGACCCAAATTTCTTTAAAGCCCGTCGGTCATTTTGACAGGTTATAATTAACACCCTTCAGTGGTGCAGATGTGCCAAGTTCATCGCAGAGGCAACTAAAATCAATTAATAAGCAAATCCTTTCTGAATGTAATCTCACGAACACTGAACTAAGTGTGTCTTTCTTTTATTTAAAAAAAAGTGAAGATAACATATTGATTCTGCTATAAAATGGTACTATGCACCTGGAAGATACATAACACTGCCCCTTTAAGATTTTACTCAAAGTAAATCCACAGGTTTGTTTCCATTTCACTCAAATGTGAATTTACTCATTCAGAAAACAATACCATCTTTATCTGGCCTCTTTCTGCTCAGAGATATAATCATCTTTATGTATGTAAACGTCAGACTATGAACAGAGCGATGCTCTTGCAGTTTTTTAAAGCACAGTGGTTTGACTAATTCCATTTCCCGTTTGAATGCAAAGTCAATATGTCCAACTTTACTCGATTAAGGAAGTGACGCAGACTTAAGATAAACTGGTGGCGAAGTGAATGAGATTTCCAAAGGAACAGAAGTCGTTTTGAAGACATGAGGGAAAGGAGAGCTGCTGGCCAGTGAAATAAGAAACGAGGGAATGACAGGGAGGAAGAGAGAAGAGCTTTTAAAGAGTTTAGCACGGTAATTAATTTACCTTCCATCTGACTGAGGGATGGATCAAAGAGATCCCATCCCTCGCTGCTCCTCTGCTCCTCGCTGCGCTTTATTCAGCTAGATTTAATTTTCATGTCATAAGAACAGACAAAGGTTTATTTGAATGTTTTGCCTGGTTTGCTGCCATACCGATAAAATATTTTATCTACAGTTTATTTTGGTCTCATTTTGAACTAATAGCTTCATGTGCAGATTATTTAAAAATTGTATTTAATATTGTTCATAATTTACAGCTTGCTAGCTATTTTTAAACTGCTTTGATTGTTGTCTTTTATCATTGTAACTTTATACACGGACTGCAGTTCTGTAAAGCTGTAACCATGGTTACGGCTCTGATTACAACCTCACATACACTCATCGTGGAGTGAATGTATTATAATCCATGGGTGTTTGTGTTTTGGTTTTCTTTTGTGTTGTTTTTCTGGAATTTTTGTTGCTTATTATTGTTATTAAGGTCTTGCCATAGGTTCAATCCTTGTATTGATTTCCTAAGTTACTTTTTTATTTTTTTGTTCTGACTTGTTCTCTTTGATTAGCATGTTTACCGTTATGTTTAGTTCCTCTTGTGTTTTGATTCTTCTGCTGCTGGGATCTTCCCATTAGACCAGCTATTGTGTGGGCTGACAGAGAACGGTCCAAAAAACGAGAAGATATCCGGGGAGCAGCATTTGCGTGGGTGACGATGCTTTGTTGAGGACAGCAGTACGGTGGCCCTGCGGTGCAAACCGCTTCAGCAAATTGAAAGCACAGTTACAAATTACAAAAGCGCTACAACATGAACGAAAGAACGTAAAGGATGTAAAAAATAAATAAATAAATAAAAAAGAAGCCTGAAATAAATTCAGATGATGTTGCACTGATTTTCCTAACACAATCTTCCATTTTATAAATTGAGTTGGGGAGGGGGAAAAAATCCCACACTAAAAAAATTTGACCTATTTTTTTTTTTGCCACACTTCTTCAGGCATTTGCTACAAAAAAGAAGCAAAACTGAAGGCAAAGGTTAAAAGAAGATTCAGGACTTTCTGCAGACTTGGCCATATTTCAGTTTCAGTGAAATGCAGACTTGCATCATCCACCAAAGGCATGTATCTTTAACTTTCTAGCGAACGTTAAAGCCAGAGTAACTTCCGGTTCAAAAGTAAAAACGAGCTGTAGTCCAATCAGCAATTTCTTACGTCTCCCACTGGGACAAACCTCTTCCGTTTCGTTCATGTTGTAGAGCTTTTGTAATCTGTAATTGTGCTTTCAACTTGCTGAAGTGGTTTGCACCTCAGGGCCACCATACAGCAGGCCAGGTGACAGTAGCTCAAATAACCAGGCATTACAATAAAGGTATGCAGCATCTCTGAATTCATTAATGTTTAAACTTGATGCCACTCCTCTCAGTTCACAACAGGAAATACAAGCCACAATTCACCATGGGCCACACAAACTGTACATGAACAAAATGGAGAAGAAAAAAAAAAAGACATTGTCTGGCGTGATGAGCTGAGACATGATGATTTAAAACTTCAGCTTCTGAAACGTGACAATGAATTCACCGCATTCCTCAGTCACCAGGCCCGTGTCCGATAAATCACCGTTGGCGTGACACGGAGTGGACGGTTTTCACGAAGGATGCGAAGCAGAAAAATCTGCTGCCTCTATATGATGCTATTAGATCAATATGGAGTAAAAATCTCAGAGGAACGTTCCTGGTGTCTTGTTTTCGCTTTAAAGAATCAATTCAACGACACAAGAAAAACCAGTGGTAACACACAGGTTTTGCTGTATGTGTTACCACTGGTTTTTCTTGTGGTTTTTCTTTTTTCCAATGACCAAATAGAAAGTGGTCATTTTTGACCACTTTCTATTTGGTCAAAAATGGAAAGTGGATGTTAAACATAGTCTAAGTACTTGCGTGTGTGTGTGTGTAAGGACACTTTCCTGTGTTGTCCTGGTAGATGTGCAGGACAACACATCTACCAGTTGTTCTGGTAGATGTGGACAACTGGTAGATGTCCACATCTACTTTGTCTAACTAAGGACAATATTTTAAGTTATCCTATTAGAAAGGTTTGTTGTTTAGTTAACCATCATCTAAGCATTTAATCCAATTATTATGACAACTGTTCACTTCCAAGAATGCATCGCTTAACTGCATTAACCTTTGATGAAATATGAAATGAAGTCATTTCACATGACAGGAATCAAGTGGCGCAGTCAGACCTGGGTCAGATGCTGCAGTGATGATGAATCTTTGTCGCAGGCGATCTCTGCACAGAAGGAAAAGGTCAGTCTTCGTCTAATGGCTGGCGTGCACCGAGTGATGTCAGGAATCATTAAGGGCTCGGTCGTGCCTCTCTGTGCAGTGTCAGATTTAATAGACGCTACAGCGTGCATCTTATTTCCAGTGCAGAATAACATCAAACACGAGAACAAGGGAAAGAAGTCTGGAAGTGCTCAGAGCTGGAGGCAGAAAAAAGAAAAAGTCGAATAAGAGATTGGTCACAGCAGCAGTCACTTCACATTTTCCCTTCAAGTTTCTGACACTGGGCACTGTTTATTGTGCCTTATTTGTCTGAGGCGTTGCTGTGGGCCAGTGTGTTTTATTTACTGACGGCGCTGCTTCACGACAGGAAAACAATTAAAGCTGAATAAAAAAAGATCCGACAAATTTGGTCACTCGTTGTTGTGACAGTGTCCTGTCCGAGGTTTAGATTGACTTCAACTGTGTGCGATGATGTGTTCAAACATTAACATGGAATTTTGATCTAAATATTGCATTTTGCAATGTTTTCCCACCACGCTGAGCAAAGCAAGGCCATAGTGGCCACCACAGGAAGTCTCATGCTGCGCCATGGGAAAAGCTGCTTGTTATTTTTGAAAACGCCACACCAAACTGTGCTACACCAAACTCTGCTGTCAGGCAGGAGCTTTTACCATTTGCTGGTGAAGAGCATTTAGTGTATCAACACAACGCCAAGAAGAAAACGTATCAGCTGCGACTTTAGAGAAGAAATTGTTATTGCCTATCAATCCATAGAGGGCAATTTTCAAGCAATTTAAATTCCGGTGCTATTTATTCACAACTGGAAAATGTTTTGTTGTTAATGGAGGCCTGCATTGCAAAAATATCATCACCATATAATCGTCATAAAGGACTGTTGTGAGAGCAGTATTTCCTAAGAGTCAGGAATACATGCTGTTGGATGAGTTGTCATGGTAACAGAAGTCTGCAGATGAGTGTGTCTTTGGATTTGTCTCGACTGATATTGACATTACAATATTTCATAATAGCATCGCCTATACATGATATCTTAATATTGTGTCGCCCCACTTCTAGTCTTCTCTGGAGTTAGCAAACCAGCAGATTCATATGTAACATCAGACCCTGCAAAGCTCTGACACACTGCGAAGAAAACAAGACATTCTGCATACATCCTACAGGCCTCAGTACGTATGTTATACGTACAGCTACATGATAGTGAAATACAAAAAAGACCACTAATCTACTGGAGCCTGTTGATAGGGTTGGGGTCAGAAGAGGAATACAGTGTAGCAATACAACTGAGACTTGAACACTTTCATCAGAGTGAATTGCAGAACTTCTGGACCAATGTCCTTTAAATATGGAAGATCGACGTAAATGGTGAGTGGTCTGTACTTATATAGCCGGGTAGAAACCCAAATGCTAATGCATTTGTCTGTGACGTCATATGCCAGTTCGACGCTGTGAAGCTTACCTGGGTTTGCCTCCGCTGTAAACAGCCGTCCTCTACTGCGAAGAGAGAAGCACCGACTTAAACCCGGATGGCTGTTAATGTGAATTCAGAATCTAAAAGCATGAGATACGTGGACTGAACGCCTTCGTTCACTTCCTCTGCTGCCACCCCTAGTCTGCCCGTAGAATACTTGTTAATAATACTTACTTGTTAATTCTAAAACAGCACAGAACATCAACGTCATCGTTCACAACTTCTCTTCCGGTTAGCGGACTGGGGAATCCAGCAGAGGCGATCCAAGTAAACATGAGAAACCCCAGACTGTCTGTAAGTGAGATTAGAATCAAGCGTTTTGCAGCTACAGAAGCTGGCTGCTAACGCTAAAGAGGTTTCAACCGGATCTGCCTCAGCCTAACCCAGTCGGATTCATCTCCATTAGCAAGAGATTTGATTGACAGCAGACCTCAGTTGTTGATTGGCCCATGATTTACATCACTGGAAACTCCAAACATCATATGTACCAGCGGACATGCCGTCTGCCATCAGAGAACTTCACAGTATGGAGAAGCAAAGTCATGATCTTGAGCAGCACCTGGAGCGCTTGGGTCAACTTCTGGACTGGAATGACCATGATTTCACAAGCAGGAAGTCAAATCAAGAAGAAGCGAGAAGCTGTGCAGGGGGGGTTACAGTTTTGCTACGTAGAGTTTGTTTTATTGTGACGTGCATTTTACTCTTTGCAAAACACTCAGATAATCTGAACTGCTTCTCCCTATGTTTGAGCCCGCAATAAAATTCTACAGCATAAAGGGAAATACTTGAGTTTCTTTGGGCTTATCTGAGTCGATCAAAACCACAACCTGGAGGTTCTCCATTACCGAGTGTCGCTGCAAAAAAACATCATTGTTAGCCAGACCGCAGCTCCTGCATGCCTTCGACCCGCCCACGTTCCTGCACAGATTCACACCCACAATAATGAGGAACAGATCCGTAATGGACGCACTCCCCGGCGGTCGTAGAACCAAACCAGACTCTAACTAGTTAGAGCGACACTTGACAAAGGAGCAGCGGCCTGAGTCAACCATAAAAGTGTTCCAAAGTCAAATGTGAGGCAGTCTGTCTGAACCAGTTTGGGTTGGGAGAACAGCGAAGCAGTGTTTCAGAAAGAAGATTGTGCCAAACTTCCTGTGTTTAAAAATTCCAGCCCACCAATGGAGTTGGTAAACTCAGTTAGAAAACCATTTGTTCCAAAGCCGGTTCTGCTCGCTAATCATGGGGTTTGCAAAGTTCGTCATGCACAGCTTTTCTTGTTTTGGCTTTAATGGCACTCTTGATTCTGTTACATCGTTTTGAGTCTCAAGGTTGAATCTTGTATAAAGTCATGTATTATATGTCTAATTTAATATATTTTAAAAAAAAACAACTACAAACTGAACTTGTTGAGATGATTGTGTTGTGTTTGATACAAGATGGCTGAACAGATAAAATGCTCATTTCTCACTTTAAAACACCGAGGGGCTGAAACTTAAACCGGCTACTTTAAATAAGACTCTCTTGTGTAATTATGACAGCGTTATGAAACAACCCATTCTCATTGATTCACTTCCTCTTCGGAACGACTCTTAAAAGTGGTGGTGTGGCCAGGAAACACAAGTGTGGCTTTGGTAAGTATCTCTGGTTTTGGATGCTGTGCAGCTGGAAGGAGTTTGGGTGATACTTTTTTTTTTTTTTTTTTTTTTGATTTCTGGCAGGGCTTCACAGTGGCACAGTTCGTAGCACTGTTGCCTTGCAGCAAGAAGTTTGATTCTCGGCCCGGGATCTTTCTGCGTGGAGTTTGCATGTTCTCCCTGTGCATGCGTGGGTTCTCTCCGGGTACTCCAGCTTCCTTCCACAGTCCAAAAACATGAATGTCAGGTTAATTGATCTCTCTAAATTCTCTCTAGGTGTGAGAGTGTGTGTGCATGGTTGTTTGGCTGTGTTGCCCTGCGACAGACTGGCGACCTGTCCAGGGTGACCCCTCCTCTCACCCAGAACGTAGCTGGAGATAGACACCAGCACACAAAGATGGATGATTTCGGGCATTTGTTACGATGCATAACCTTTGTATCAAGGTGTTGTACTTCTGGGAGCAGCTGAAAACCTCAGATGAGCCCACAAATCCCCAGATGGGTTGAAAAGGAGGCGCCGCTGCAGGAGCAAAGAAGAGAACGAGAAAGATCAAACCTTCTCCTCCACCACTCGTAAAGAGAAATATGAGGTTGTCGGCAAACAAGCTGGATGCTGTGGAAGCTCGTAAAATCCAAAGCATCCTATTCGTCTGTGTGTGATGCAGCGAGAGTCTTCAGTCAGAGGGTTCTTCAGAACCATGAGATCATCCCTGTCTGAAGCTATCACCATATGCAACTAATTTTTTGAAAAATACTTGGATTACGAGTTACACTTACACATTTAAAGGAAGTATTTTGATTTGAACTGAAGTTAAAATTCCCTAAAAGTAGAAGCAACCAGGGCTTCAGTGTGCGTGTGTGTGCATGAATATTGTGTTTTCGCATTTTTTAATGCTTCAGATCAAACCAGTAGTTTAATTTATTAGGGGAAGAAGCTATCCAAACCAGCCTGACTCATTGTGAAAATATATCCGCCAGCCTTGTTAAATCATGAAATAACCAGGAGTGCCCACATTTATTGGTTTACTCTCCCTTGCCACACCCAGGCCTGCGCACTGCCAGACGTTGAGAAATCACTCAAACAGAACCCATCTGACAAAACGAAGGCTAAAATCACTCGAAAACCAATGCTGCACAGAGCGATGTAACGAAGTTCAACCCCAATAAAGAAACAACAAGGAACAAAGCCTATGACTTTTTTTCTTTCTTTTTTTTCAAATGGTCGCAAAGATATTTCTGAAGCTTTAGGACTGCGGGGACAGGAAACATTAGCCACAAACAGGAAAAAGATGGAACTGCGACTCACATTTGCAGCAAACATCTTGATGAGTCCCAAGACTCAAAGAAATCCCAAAAGGATGAGGTTTTGGAATCCATGTCCAGTCAGATGTGATGTAAAGCTAGCATGGCATTTCAGAAGAGAAACAACATACCAAAATAAAACATTGTGTGATGGTATGATGACCTTTGACCTTGTTGAGGCTGGAAAATTTGCTATAATTGGTGAAACCACAAATTCTGCTCTAACATAAAACCTTGGCCTTAACTTTTATGTAACATTTATTTCAAAAATATGTTTGTTTTTTTTATAAATGGTCAGTGAAAAAAGGACACTAGTGCCACATAACCCTTGAAAATAAAATACAACTCATGTAGAACTACAAGACCAATAAATGTTTTATGGTCATACATCAAAAGCGAAAATATTAGCAACTTATGAATTAATATTCTTGTTTCCATCAGACATCTGAACTGTGTTCCCTAGAGATGTTTTATTACGGATTCAATGTTTGTTTTGATTCTTTATTTATTACATTGAGAAAAAATAAATAAATCTAAGCAGCAGAGGCACGACAGGATGGGAAACTGGTGCTGGAAAGGAAGTGACGAAGAGTGAAGGAAACAGAATGACTCACATTCAACTGCTGGGAAGGTGATCATTGTCACGGAAACCAGGTAAGTACAATCGATAGGATATAGTGCAGCAAGTAATGGATGTAAAATGAGGACAGGGTGGAAAATGGCTGAAATGATTTTACTGGGTTCTATCAGGGCACTGCTGGATCTCTCTAGACAAAGACAAAAGTCTGCACCAAATTAGAATCTAAACCAAGAAGAGAATATAAAAAAACCAAAATAAAACATTAAACTTTATATGAGAGATTATGAACTATTAAACCCCCCCAAAACATCTATGAATCTGTTTGAAGTAAAGCCTTATAGCAAAAGCCACAAGGCTTCATTTGGGAAAGTAAATCTGTTGGACTTTTCCTTCAAGATCAATCAATTAAGTTTATTAGTACAGCACATTTCAGCAACAAGGCATTTCAAAGTGTTTAACATCATGAAAACATAAAAACGTCATAAACACGTCACACATTCAGACAAAAAAGAAAAAAAAAGACTGTCGGACAGCGCACACACACACACACACACACAAATAAAATGGATCATGGTCTGTTCAGCAAAATTATGGAATCGCACAACAGGAAAGTCTGTTTTAGTCTGGCCATTTTTTAAAATGTACCATTTTTTCAGGGGCTCTATCACTATTTCGTCATATTTGAAAACGGTTTTAAACGCCTTCTGTGTTGGACACAATTGAACCCAGGGATGCACAATATTATCGGCATGGTATCGGTATCAGCCGATATTAGCTGCAAAATTTAATATTGGACATCGGCCGTTCCGTCAAAATAACTCACCGATATAAAAGTGGGGGTTTTTTTATATGACAGACCAGCGACAATGATGCCTGCGGCGCAACGTCAAATTTGCACAGTTTGAGTGTTGTCATTGTCTTTGAGGGAGCAGATGTCAGGAATAAATTTGGCATTAAACATAATGCAAGTTGAAAGTGTCACATCGTTTTCAGCCTCCTTAGCATTTGCATTTGTCTGCAGGCTAAATTGACAAAGATATTGCAGTATTTTAATTCTACAGTAGAGAAAGCCATATAGTTTAAGTACGTACGAACAGGAAAGAAACAAAATATCTGTATTGGTATCAGTTATCGGCCAAATGAGTTTTAGTATATCAGCATATACTAAAACAACATTGTGCAACTATATTGCACGATGTTGCAACTAGGGGTGCAATATCGTGCATGAATGTTTTGACTCGTCTCCTCTTTGAAGTAACACATTTAGTTTCTTTTTTTTTTTTTTTTTTTTGCTGTGACCAGACAGTTCCTAGATTCCTGTCGAGTTCCACAGATGTAATTCAAGACAGTCTGGAAGAGGAAACAGGTGCTCATGATGACAAGCCAGTAAAAGTCTGTGAGTCACATTTTGCGAAGCATGCAGCAGATTAGATTTTGCTTTAGAAGTAACACTCTCTACGCATTTATAACTAAAATACTAATACCGACTACTAATTATAGTATGAATGAAACATCTTGATTCAGTTTGTGGTGAGTGGATCAAACGTCTGAGCTCTGTTAAAAAATAAATAAATAAATAAATAAAGACATGCTCTCAGGGGAGTCTTTTGTCTTTTAAGACTTTGATCTAGGTTTAAAGAGATTCGGTATTTATTAAAGCCCTTACCTATTTATAACTCTCAGACTCTGATTCATTACAGCCTGGGACTGCTTAGTACCAGCTGTAATTTTGAACCATATGAACTTAAATAGGCATAACCAGTAGCATATGGCTATAGTTCCAAGATGCTTGCTCAAGATTTGTGTTTTGTTAGGACTTGGTAAAACCCACAAGCCCAATCAGAACATTCCTGTGTTTGGCAGAAATTGAGACATGATAAACAAACTTTGGGAACGACATAGAAGGCTGCTCAAAACAATGCAACAAACTTGTAGTCTATTGAACAATGTAAGAGACAAAAGAATATACCAGATCCAGCCACTTACTTCTAAGTGATATAAATAGGCATGTGACTGCAGCCCACCATAAAAGTGAACAGTCTGAATGTGGTCTGGACCGTCACAGTGTGTTACAGCTAAACTACACAGGAAGTCTACAGGTGGGGTCCATTTATAAGGGAAAAGAACAGCTAACTTGAGAAGCGCTGGTACCAGGTGAATCAAACTAGCAAACAACCAATAATATTTCTTTGAGTAAAAAAAAATTAAACCGCTAAATAAAAACAACTGGTGTGGAGCGAGGCAACAGGGTTACGCAAAATGTAATTTCGTCAGATGTTGTCGTTACGCATGGCTGTAACAAACAGGAAGTAGAGGTTGAAAACTGGCACAGACCAGTGCTCAGGACAGGGGCGCTGCCAGGAATCTTGGGCCCCATGACAACAAATTAACCCCCACGCAGCTGCTGTAACAATTTTTTTAGTCTTTCTGACCCATCAAAAGCGTCACAATTTTAAAGCCTTGCTTTCTTTGGTCCAATACTGATTTTTCTATCAGTTTTAGATTACTGAAATGTCTCTCCCCATGAGAAACAGACATAGGAAACGTGCAAAATATACATGAAGCAATCCAGATTTATCAAAAAATGCTATGTAGTTGCATTTTATTCAAGCTGCAGTATATAACTTTAATAAAAAATATGTTTTCTCCATATTTGTTAAAGCTGTCACCATGTTGTGACAGTTTGTTTTGAGACAGATAATCTGTGAAAACAATCAATCTCCTCCACCTCCTCCATGAACTAGACTGAGCATTCACTCTAGTTAGCATAGCTAACTAGACTATGTTTGTCTAGTTAGCTAGACTAGCATAGTCTAGCTAACTTTATCATTTTTCTTAGCAGTATAGTAACTGCCACAGTCGTTCTTGTCTTCTGCTGTCTGCTGCTGAACACCGTCACCGTCAAGCTCTCCAAGCAGGAACGAACCATTTCATGCAGATCCAGGGGCGTTCAGGGCAAAATTGTGGAGGACCCCCTGTTGGTCAGGGCCCCTTGGAATTGTCATAACTTTCCCCCACTTTATGGCGCCCCTGACTCAGAAAAATGGAAAGAGAATTTTAAATTGTTGCTATCGGGCAAGTAATTGCTGTCATGTTAACTAGTATCAGTGATGTTTCATGCTGCCAGAGACGTAAAGAAAGAAATGCAATTCTAAAGCAGGCCAACAGTGAAAACATCTGCTCAGTCATGTGTGGTAAATCTTTGCTATGTTAGAACTTACTCTGCAAATGTATCTCCAGCTCTCTTTTACCAGGTGTCTACTACCTCAAAAGCTTTTTTTTTTTTTGTTGCAAAATTAAGGAAGTTATTTTGAATTTAAAAGGAAAAATAACTTTAATGGAAATAAGGTTTATGATACTGGCCAAAAGCTGTGCGTATGCCATATTCTCAGGTAGGAGACGTAAGAGGTCCGCTGTCCATGCTACAACCAACTCTCTAGCTACGGCTCAGACTCGTCTGTTCCTGAAGTCTTCAGGAGAACGGATTTTACCTGGACTCAGAGGTAGAGCGTGGCACGAGACAAGAGAGCTGACAAAGGCGGCTTTGAAGATAAACCAGGGGCAGCGGCCGGTTACAAGTCTTAGACGAGGAGAGGTGAAGCCGCTTGCTGTGGGAGACAGATGATGAGTTGTCGAACCTCAGGACGGAGCGCAACACTGTGGCTTGAGCCGAGGTAAGGTGCTCGGCCTAGAGAGGAGGCGACGACGAGGCGCTGTGGCTGCGGGATCGATTGCATGAACCATGTCTTAGTCATTAGCCCCGGCTGAAACGGAGACAGTCGGAGCCAGAGCTGGAGTTGAGGTTCAAGACTAGGGGCTGGCGCTGTGGAAACGTAACACTACAAGGACTGGAGTGCATCTCAGTAACAGCTCCGTCCTCCAGTCCTAGTAGCATACCCACCAGCTGTCTGCGAGTGGCTGCAAGGACATGTTGCTGCTGAAATCAGTTCAATGACCACACTAGGAGAAACATGAATTACTGGAGGATCTGACAAAAAGCAAAGGAAAACTCCAGAGTTTCTAAACACTGATATACTGAGAGATGACAAACCTAAAAAACAGGTTTGTTGGTCATACGGAAAAAGTATAAAGGGATGAAAATTAAACTACACGTGGAAATACAAATTAGCCCAAACTAAAATCCAAATTAACCCAAAGAGATCAGTTTAAGAAACCAAAGGACCCCAAATTAAACCAAAATAATGAAAGAAGTTCACTGTTTTCTCAATTTAAGCAGTTTAAGTATTTTTAGTTTTCTTAACTTTCTCTTTTGAAAAATCACACACATCCTCCTCATACCTTCCATTTGTTGCTTCCCCCCCCCGTAATTTGTTTGTTACTGAATGCAGCTTTTTCGAAGACGTGGCCCTTCACAGTTTTGCTTTGGGTTACGATTTACACTAAAATAAGCCGAGGCATATAAATTCGGATGATTGAGCAACAAAACTTGTCAAACAAAACAAAAGACGTAAGAGTCTCCAAACACAACAAACAGTGTGCTATTAAAGCACCTTTCTTTTCTTTTTTTCCTAAAGTGAAAATAAATTTAATGAGATAAAAAAAAAAGACAAAATTTGGGCCTGTGAGGCTCAGAAAAGAACATTGAACTTGACAGAGGCAATTTCAAAATGCAAAATCAGTCATGCTGCGTCTGTACTAATTCTAGTTTCAGGCCAAGGACATAAAGGACTTTTAATGGAGGCATGACAAAACCGCATCACTTTCCAAGAGTTCGTTTTGATGCGTAATATATCAAGTTTGTTTCTCAAACCAGATTGTCCTTTTTTCTTTGTGAGCGTGCTGTTGTCTTCAAAACATATAAATGAAATACGAAACCTAGAGTATGTTGAAAGGAAGTTTTCATTTCTGTCTTTTGAATCATGTTTCTGTCGTTTCTGAAGGACTTATAAATTTCCGTTGTATTGTTTGCAGTTTTTTCTTCTTCTTTTTTTTTTTTTTTTTGCTGATTTTCTTCTGGGTCTTTCTGTAATTTTCCACTGTAGGAACTTCACATTAACATGTGGTCTTTGTTATAGATTATGGGGTTTTGTGTTGGTTTCCATGGGGCCCTTTTTGCATTTATGACAAGTTTCTGCAAACAAACTTTGACTGGATCCTGTTTGGGATTATTGGCTCAAGGATCAAAGTACAGTACAATTTTAATCCAAAACTATGTAGTTCAGACAAATAAATATGTATTTCAATTCAAAAGCTCATTTTGCAACTAAATTATTCAATACATGAATATATGAGCTGAACAGCAAAGATATTTATCATTGCCATATCTTCATGGGAAACACAAATTTATTACTAACAGCACATATATAATCAGATTATACCTGATTGAACTGATTATATATATTTTTTCAAATTGCAAACAAGAACAGTTAAACAGTTTTTGTTTTTATTTTTTGTTATTCTCTTTAAATCATATATTCTTTTTATGATTACAATAAAGTACAAATATATATATATATATATATATATATATATTTACACATACATCAGAATCAGAGCCAGGGATGTAAGGAAGCTGATAAATAAAATCATCAATAAAATCAATTAAAAAAATTCTCAAACATTTGCTTTTGAAAAGGAGATCTGTGTGCGCCAAAGTCAGCATTTCAGTAAAAGTAATTGAATAAATGCGGTGTTATTAAAATGAAATTTAAAAAAATGAAAAATGCAAACTGGCGGTTGTAAAAGGGGCAGTATCATGTAAAATAGATTTTTTTTATTAGCTTTCATCATTTACATACCTTGAGTGTTGCATTGATTCTTTCATTCATATTTGAGAAATCATTTAATCTCCCACGGCAACCATTCAGCTGTGAAAAACGCCTGGTTGGACCTGGCCCCGCCTTCGAGGCACAGCTCCTCCTCAGAGCTGCAGTTTCCAAGCGTACATATTACAGCGCATTTCCCCACCCACTCAGCTCCTTCAGACTAGCCAGCAGCAATTAGCAGCGGAGTTTCAGAAAGATCAGGATTTTTTTAAAGAGGCAGAGGCCCAATTTCGAGGCATTTAATTATATAGGGAATTTTTTAAGTCATATTTGATATAACATTTTTTAACAACTCAAGTTAGTATAGCTTTTTTAAATCAAGACTAAACACCCACCTGTTTTTAGAGTTGCTTTTGAAACATTATAAGTGACAAGTAAATAAATATTTTTGACAAATTGTAACAAATCAATTGATGACTGTGTGTTCTGACTTTGTATTTCTTGTGTTTTGGTGAAGTAAATAAGCCTGAATGTGTTATTGATGGATGGATGGATGGATGGATGGATGGATGGATGGATGGATGGATGGATGGATGGATGGATGGATGGATGGATTGTGCTACAAAATGGTGCTATGTGCCTGGAGAAGACATAATACCGCCCCTTTAAAACTCAAATCATTTGTGTTGTACTTAAACTGTTCCATTCTAAGATCATTTTAACTTGTTCTAAATAAAAATGAAGCGTCTTCATCTGGGTCCAACAACAGTGCTGAACCAGTCCAGGGCCCGCAAATGGTCCCCGTGCCACATTTTGGACACATCCGTTCTACATCAATAGGTGAACATGTTGCAATAAAAAAAACAGAACATTTAACAAAGTGTGCTACATTTTTCACACGACTGTCATTCTCCTCTTCATCTGGCAGACATTCTGCCGCCACTGCTTGTCTTTCATGTTCGAAAGAAGACGAGCCACAAGTTTGGTAAACGAGTGACTGAATCTGCCTTTAAGAACCGGGTTTCTTGCATGTTTGATGATGGCACCAAAATACCTCCAGGGAAGTTCTGATTCATCTGAGCACAAGCCACAGTCACTCAACGCACGCTTGTCCTGGAGACAAACTGAAACGTGTCTGGTATCGACAGAGGTGAACTCCTCAAACTCGGCGTTCCGGCGTTCAGCATGCGTTCCTGATTCCTGGAAGAGAAAGTCAGGTGAACCCGATTGGCTCTGGATGCCATTAAACTTGTTTGTCGTAGACATTTTCTAGATTTATCTTCCACTTATTTTTAAATGAAAATGTTCTGCATCCGTGTTTGCCTTCTATTAGAAGGTCTGGTGGAGTAAAGCCAAATGAAACGCTTTAGGTTCAAAATGACTTTTACAATTGCTACACTGTTGGTTTTGAAAGACATCCAGGAGTTTGAAGAATATAAAGTATATTTTGTGTTAGTCGTTTGTCATAATCCTTAAAAATGTATTTACTCAACACATATATTTGCCCGTTTTGCTTATTTCTAAATGCCGTATGCCAGATATTATCCATAGTCACAGTTTTACTCTTTGTTATGAACAAAAAAAAACTGGAAACATTTTGAAACGGTCAGGCGGACATAATGGCTCTGTAATGAAAAGCATTTTTAACCACTTGAGCAGCTTGGGTTGAAAGCCAGTAACAACACTAACTTGCTATAATCCAAACATGGCTCTTTAAATTTTAGTATATTTACTGTTTATTGAATCCAGAAGTTCATCCCGGCTGAACGATTTCAAGAAACAGTTCCGGGCAGAACAGCGTGCAATCACCATATGCAGGAATGACAGAAATGTTTGACTTTCCATGTTTTGTTTGTTTGTTTGTTTGTTTTTTTCCAGTTTGGAAAAAAGGGATCATGCAACATAAAACAGTAATGATTTTTTATTATTATTTCAATAGAATTGAAAGCACATGTTTGCATTTGCTGAGGATTTTTATTTTTATTTTTCTCTAATCCTCCCTGGATCCAAATGTATATTTGGAGGCTCTTATACATACATACAGCAAATTTACATGAAATCTTTCGAAGTGGAATATCATTTCTCTACTAGAAGGTGGAATGTTGCACATTTTATGCGTCTCTGGCGAAGAATCTTCATTTGAATCATTTGTTCAGACGTGTTTGCATAACAAAATGTGATTCACGGCTTCATGAACAAGTGCTGCAGTTTCACTGCATCAAAGCCACCAAACAGCTACAAGCAAAGCAGTCAGGAAGGCTTTCCTGACTAATTAAAATAATGGAGCTGTCCATTATTTACATTTTTAATTGAGACTGAGGAAAATATTATGCTGATCACTAAATCATTACATATCAACTAAACTGTAATAAGTTATTAATATAAATATAGGATCTTGAACCTCAGGTCTTTATGCTGCAAAGTATTCATCTAAAGCATCTTGACAGTGAAACATATTTGAATGTTTTTACATGATGTTGTCGTGGTGTCCTTTCCTTCACCAGCCCCCCTCCCCACACACACACACACACACGCCTACAGCGTTTGTGTTTGTCGTTCAGCCAATCGTGTCCAGGTGTCGGCCATCTAGTTGCTCCACGCCAGATAAGAAACATCACTGTGTTGCAAATGTGTCTTAAATTGAGACAAATAGTGTTGACTTTGCTATTTTTTCCCTCTACGCTTAACTTTTAACTTTTCCAGATGTTCTAATTAGTTGCCTGATTTTTCACTTTTGCAAAAAACAAAACAAAACAAAACAAAAAACTGACATTACCTCAAAATTTTTTCAGAGTTCTGCATCTGGCACTTTTCCCCCATTATAAATTCATTTTATTCCATGTACTGGAAATATTACCTGATTACATTTGGGAAATAAAAGACTTGCTAAAATAGTGGCCTGACCACCTTTATTATTATTATTATTATTATTATTATTATTATTATTATTATTATTATTTGCTAAAACAAGATTTAGGCAAACAACAACAACAAAATAACGCTTTTGTAAAATAATGACTTGGGCCATTATTTTAGAAAGACGACACGGTAAGAACACTGGTACATGTCAAAGCAAAAACATCTCTGTAAATATGGGCTATAAAAAGCATCGTTTTCTCTCCATGCTGGGCTGCCCCAGTTTGTGCAGGTGAACCAAATGTTAATGATGTAAAGAACAATAACACATTTTATGCATGCAGAGCACTTATCTATACACCAAACACTTACATCAATAATCATTTCTTTATTTGTTCTTGTTTAAACTTGGAGTCTGAGAAACTGGAGAAGTTGGCAAGTGGAACTTCTTCAGTTCCACCCGAAGAGGTGCTCAAACGACGGGTTCAGTGAGGAAGCGCCGGGAACAGGGGAAACTGGTTGCTATAGGGAGGAAGACAACAACGGCCTGTGTGTTGGAGCTTGAGGGATGTTAAAACACAGAAGAAGGCAGACATAACAGCTAAACAATCTGGCACCGGCCTCAGGGAGTCTGTTCCTCTTAATGTGCCTCCTGATAAGCTGCACCTGTGACAACACACCCATCACTCACACTGCGCAATGAGTCGAGGTGAGGAGAGACGTCGGCGAACACCTGTGGATGTGACAGGTCTCTCGCTCTTCAAGCAGAATCAGGGTTTCGCCAACGTTTCAGAAATGTTTGGGATTGTTTGCTGTATATGCAGCTAATCACAGCGAGTCTGGAAAACCTAAGTCCAACGGTGAATGGACTGAAATTATATAGCGTCTTTTCCAATCATTCAAACCCATTCGCACTCACATTTATATCAATTCACAGATCTGTGGGGTTAAGTGCCTTGCCTAGGGGCACATCAGCATGTGACAGGAGGAAGCTGGAACCGAACCTACAACCTTCCGATCACAACTAGTCTATCCACAGAGCTACAGTCGCACCAATATGAATCTAATGCACATGTGAAGATGCGTCCTTGCAAGTTAGCCCTAAGAAAATCAAACAAGAGTGGCTCTTCATCAGACAACACTGTTGTTTGAATAATGTGTTATTCAATACTTTTTTTCTGTATTATTAAATTATACAAAGACAATCCACTCTTTAAGTGCAAATACCACTAGGCTGTATTCCACAAAAAGAACAGAGAAAGCTAATTTAAATCTTGAGATTGTATAACAGAGCTCAAAACAAAAGTTTTGCCTTTGATCACCGCTCCGTGATCACGAATTGATGAGGTTGAGGAGCCGAATGCACACAAGAGGTAGGTAGAATCACGTAAAGGCTTTTGTGCAGCGGAATGCAGTCCAACATTTTAAAAAGTTCAAATTGAGGTATGAAGGCATGAAGAAATCTGAACCAATAAAATGGAGCGCAAGGGGGAGCAGGAGTAACTAAAGGGAGTGATTTCTGGAAATAGGTGGGTTGGGTGATCGTTAACAGGTCGCAGCTGTGAGGGAACCAAGAGACTGAGAACTTGAGAGAGGATAGCTGGGAAAATGAGACAAGGACAATAAACAGAGGAGACACCAAGAATCAGAGAAACAATTTATAACACACATAATGACTATTTCAGAGTCGGCCCTCTACTGCCTGAAGAACAACAGAAGGATGAAATGACTAATGTCCAAAGAAACTCACCCATGCGTTTATCTCCAGTCACATTGATTACTGTAACGGTGTCTTCACAGGTCAGCAGAGATTCAGATTCAGCTTTATTCAAGTCCCGAATGGGCAATTAATGTTACAGCAAGCATATATAAAAATACATACATGCTAAAATGTACAAAAAAGGCATCACTTATAAATCAATATTTGATAGGAAGAGCACAACAGTGCATGTCATTGTCGACCGATAGTTAATATCAACGTCAGTAATATAATATATGGAACACATAACAATGGAGGTCAACCAGCAGCAAGGTACGAGTTCCCATTCCTTGTCCCACATTAAAAAGAGAAATTGTGGTAGGAACAAAGGAGTGCTTGTACCTGTTATTTTTCATACAAAGCAGTCTGAGCCGGAGGCCGGAAGGCAGAAACAGGAACTCGGCGTGAAAAGGGTGAGAGCTGCCAGCAAGAATGCCATTAGTTTTCCTTGCCAAGAAAAAGAAAAAAAAAAAATCAATCCTCCAGCTGCAGCTGATCCAGAACACTGCTGCTGGCGTTCTGACTAAAACCCGGAGGACAGAGCTCATCACCCTCCGTTCTAAAGTCCTTCCACTGGCTTAAGATTAACAACATGACATTGAAAAGAACAGCAGCAAACCAAAGAGGTTCTGAAAGACGGATAATGACCGTCAGAATCGACGCGGAGGCAGAGATTGGCAAAGACCTTCAGGAAGAGGACAAAGAGGCCACAAGGTCTGACGACGACTCTCTGAAGGACGGCCATGCGGCCGAGCGTCAACAGGAGGAAGCTCTGATACTGTAGGGTGATCAGTGGCTACGCAACATGACCTAACAGACCATAACTAGTGGCAGCAGAGGCATCTCAAGGAACCTATAGGTTGTGGGTCATCACAAAGGCTTGGAGAGGTGAGTCATCCTTGACCATGGGGTAACCACGGTTACAGATGATGGAATAGGTGAAGATAGCTCAGAACATGGTGAAGACGGTGATGGTCTACATGAAGGTGTTGATGCCAGTGATGGTGGGGATTTCAAGTTGCTGCTACAAACAGTGGCAACGAAAGAGCAGGAGTTTTTAAAGAGCCAGAGACTCAATTTCAAGATCTTAAATTACAGTGAACAAAAACAACAACAAAAAAACAAACAAGTAAAGGTTTGGATTTTATTTTACCAAATAAATTACTTAAAAAAACAAAATGTTAAAAATAGAAAGAAAAAAAACCATTATCAGGTATAACCATAAATTAGGCTCTGTGATGTTCATGGGAAATTTAACACCCCTGAACCAGCGATCCTTCCTATCCCATAAGAATCCTGTTCTACATGAACTATCAATGAATGAATCACAGTGTAGAAAACGGCAGCGAGTTTACGAGGAGTTCCTTTTGAAGCAGATTAAAGGCTTTATTGTCACCTGTTGACGGCTGTGAAGCCCCAGCTTTGTGCTGACGCTCCGCTCTCGTGTGCCAAGGTATTTTATGTGTCACATTTGTAATTCCTGACTCACCGACTGAGTCATGCAGAATAAACCGACTTCAGAGGAAAAAAAAAAGTTTCATTGCCTCCGGCAGCAAAAGTGAAGAAGACACCCTTCTCAACAGCTTTTCTATCGTACTTGCATTGAACTACTCAGGAGTCAGAGCACAATGCCGGTAATAGAGCAGTTTAAGCAACAATTACACGGCCAAGTTCAACGTTAAGATGAGTTCATATGTAAGTCAAATTTCATATTGACAATTACAATACCAAGAAAATATTGTAGAGGGCTCACCGTTCTGTGGGTTTTTCTGCATGGAGTATTCTTGTTCTCCCCATACATGTGCAAGTAATGTTTTTATTTTCTCATGAAAAATTCCACATAGTTCGAACTGATATGTAGATGATGGATTCTGTGGCCTACATAGCATCTTAATAAGCCATATCAAACATCACTGTAACCTGATTTCTGTGGACTACTTTTTTCTTTTTTTTTCAACTTCTTTGAATAAAAGCAATTGTACACTGCAGTTTGTATGTTTTTGGATGATGATACCTTAAACTGACTACACTCTTTGTTTTCGTAAAATATTGCAAGTTTAGTTTATTGTTATGCTGCTTTTTGGTGATTGTTGAACTCAAGATTAGGACCAGACAGAAGCAGCAGGTTGGTGATTAAATACTTCAGCAAAGCAGTAAAACAGGAACTTAGCAATGATTAATGAATCGATCCTGACACAGAACAGCTGTGATGGGCTGGTGACCTGTACAGGGTGGACCCCACCTCTCACCCGAAATGCCTCACTGGAGGTAGGCACCAGCATTCTAGGGTCAAGGGAACCGACCGACCGGACCGGACCGGAGAATTCACACCTGAATGACAAGAGAATGAGGATGTTAGAGAACCCTGACTATTTCACTATGGCTACATTTTCATTGGCCATATGATTGCTCAATTTGACTTTTTGAAAATAAATTTGCTTAATGGAAACACTTTTGGCGCTTTGATGAGGCTTTTAGGCCGTATCAAAATCGGCTTGTCTCACAAAACTGCAATGGAATCACTTTGTTCGCATCATGAGTCACATGATCATCAACCAGATGTTGCCACCGGGGCAAACCGCGAAGAAAAAGATGGCAGGAAGTAGTCATAGAATCAAGGCGTGGCATGTTTCTCAATGACTTATCGCGTGAACAAACTTATTCTTGTTTGATTTTAATTGCTTTATGTATTTAATGGAGACACTGCGAATTGGAAATAGCTTTTTTGTTGTTTTTATTTTTTCAACATTAGCGGAGTTGGTATTGGCACGGTTTGGCTCACATCTGTAGTGGAAACGCAGCTAGAGAAGAAGAGCTTGAGCAGCAGCAGCAGGACGCAGCTGAGAAGGGAGGCCAGGCAGGCAGGCTGAGGGAAAGAGAGTAACGGCACAGGAGGAGAAAGGAAGTCACAGGTTAATTATTAAAGATGTTGTTGTTACATTTATTTATTTATTTCGAACAGACAAAAAGTAAAAGAATTTTTTTTTTTTTTTTTAATAATTATCATTCCCAATTGGCACGCAATTTTACATTATCTGTTCGAAAAGGAGCAGGTACAAGATACAACATCTTATGTTTTCCTGCCCCTGTCTTACTCTTCGACTTATGAACATTTAAATCTCCAAACACCAGACAAATTTAAATTGTTTCCACATTACGTAACACTGAAATGTCACATTCTCGTCCTTAAATGTGCAATTGTTTGTGCATTTTTAATATCGTCATCGATTAAAAAATGAAAAACTTGCTCCAGTTACATTTGTTTGATGAGAAACGTTGGCAGTGCCAGTTACGTAAAACAATTGCTACATGTGGAGTTTCTTCCATTTTAAAATAAATGCCTGGTATTTACCGCATGAAATTATGGAACCACGATATTAACATTTCAAGGCTTTTCACACATCCGTGGGAGTGTCAGTGAGTGCAAGGCATGCTGTAAAATGGGTGTATTATTGAAACATCTGGGGAAAAAATTGTGTTTATGCAGCAAGTACTGTAGTTCTGTGTGCACTATATGAATGCATGTGTGTGTGTGTGTGTGTGTGTGTGTGTGTGTGTGTGTGTGTGTGTGTGTGTGTGTGTGTGTGTGTGAGAAAAAAA
>CAEFZX010028562.1:0-34836 GCA_903066825.1 Alfaro cultratus
GCGATGCAATGTAATAGACCAATGCTGTTTTTCAATAACCGGATAAATTTAATGTGGATTTTTATAAAGTAAATATTCTCAATTGGATTCAGTTCAGGACTTTGACTGGGCCATTCTAACACACAAATTTATTTTCATCTAGAGCATGATGATGCCATCACCATATTCCACAGTGGGTGTGGTGTTCTTTTGGTAATGTTTAGTATATTTTTTTGTTTCCAAAGATACCCTGATTTGCTACAAACTACCTGTTTGGTTTCATCAGACGACAACACATTTCCCAAAAACATCCAGACATGGATGTTTTGTTTGAAAGGAAGGAATTGTTCTCAACTCTACTCCTTAGTCCAGAGCCATGAAGAAGCTTGCAGCTTGTTGTCACATGTAGCAAAATAATCAATACTTCTTGGAAATTGCTGCAGCTCTTATTCTTACTGCAGCCTCCTTGAGTTTCAGTCTTGTCTTTTAATCAGTCATAAACAAATTTCTATTTTTCATAATATGCTTGTTGTTCCATATTTTTTCCAAATATTAATCACTGCCTTTACCATGCCATCATGTATAACACTGAAGATTTTTTACCCGTCTACTAACCGATAATCAGATCATTGGTGTCTTTAATTTTTATTAATTGTTCATTAATTTTTTCTCTAAAACACATTTTAGAGGAAAATTAATTGAATCATTTAAGGTACATTTAGTGGGTTTCATGTTGCTAAATATCCTAGAAATAGTGTATACCCAAACTTATTTCAATCATTACTTGTATGTCTTGGCAGTTGATGTTATTGTCTAGATAAAAAAAAAGCATTTAGAAAAAATAATAATGTAGATGACAAACAAATAGAACACCAGACATTCTAACATTTTGAGTTAGAAAAATTGTATAAAACACTACAGAAGGGAGATCAAAATACAAAGAACTGTTGTGTCAGTCAGAGTGGGAGCAGGCTGATGATTTTCTGTCAGATCAGAGAAGGATAAAAGCAATAAAACAAAGCACAATGACAACAAGGTGGCAGGTTCATAGAGCTGATGCAAGGACAACTACAGCTGTAACTGAAATGTTTAAATACAGTTTTGTCAAACAGAGAAAAGTTTCAGTTTTAACTAAGTTTTCTGTCACAAAAATCCACAGTAGAGACAATCCTGTGTAGCACTAGTATACTCAGTCCTTAATGCATTACCTTCTTTTCCTTATTTTTTATTTTTTTTCATCCAGAGGGCATTAAAATAAATATGAAACTCAGTCATGTGCACTGAGTTTAATATTAAACTCACTGACCCCACAAACTCTCTGCAGCTCCTTTCAGAGTTTCCATTAACATATCCAAGGCAGTCTGCTCACACCCATATAACACTAAAAACACCCTTAAATGGACTGAATGTGACCAAACTTGAACCACTCTGAGAGGTAGACAAAAGCACCCTTATCTGCATTAGTTATCAGTCTGAAAAGTAATCTGTCCTCAGATCCACTAAAGCAGTGTTTTTCAACCCTGGTCCTCAAGGCACACTGCCCTGCAAGTTTTAGGCATTCTCCTGCTTCAATACACATGATTTCAATTGATGGCTGATTAGCAGAGTTTTGCTGAATTGCAATCATCTGAGTGCAGTGCGATGAAGGAAGGGATCATCTAAAACATACAGGTCAGTTTGCCTTGAGGACCAGGATTGGGAGATATTGCACTAAAAGACCAACTGACCTGTTATACCTCCTCAAATGCAGCAGGGTTGTCACCTTTGTTTCTTATTATATAAATAAATTCAGTGAATTACACTAGTAAAAATCAAGCAATGTTTTCAGTTAATTTAACAATGAGGCTGACCGTTTTTGATCTGATCGCCATAATGTGCAATGTTGCTGATAAATAATTTAGCAACAGTCAGCCTCCCTGTGGTGTGCCAGATGTTTCCTTATGTCCTTACATCCTCCAGATGTTTCACTCAGCACTCATGCTAGGTGCAATGTAAAGTTCATTTGATTAGCTGTTTTTTTTTTTTTTTACTTCCTCCATGTGAACTCTTAGGTTACCCAAATTAAAAATTTTATAATAAAGTGGTCCTCAAAATAATGAGTTTTTATGACATTTAAATTACTTTCCAAGCTATCTACAGCTGCACTGGATTCTTTTTTATTAAACCAAGAAAGAAATCATTAAGGTTCAGCATTTTATTTAATTTTAATTAAAATAATCAGACTTATTGTTGAAAATTTTAACACAGTGTTTACTTTGTAGAGATCCTGTATGTAAAACGGATTTATCCAGTAGAAATTCTATATTTCAAAAATACAGCAGCTAGCAGGCGGTTGTTTCAGTTGAAAAATAGAGGGAACTTAAGTCTTACATCAGTGATGCTCACGGAAATCATAGACAGAGAGCTCTTGTAATTGAATGAATTATATTAGAATCTCTTTTTCACAGTGGCTGGATAGTGTGCAAGAGCTTTGCCCAAAAATCTACTTGTGATTTGTTGATGAGTGCAGTACTCAGAACTAAACTCTCAAAGGCGTTGATGTTTCACCCTATTTGAATGCAGTTGCTATAGAAGTTTTTTTTTTGCACTAGACACTAAGTTGTTCTTTAGTTTTTTTTGTTTTTTTTGAGTAAAACTTTGAGAGACACCACACTTGCATTTTTCACTTATCTTTGATGTTCGCATTGCCTCAGTCAAACGTTTTGAGTGAGCCATGAATAACCTGGTTCTGAGTTCAAAGTGAAGAAACTCCAGATATCCAGGAAAAATATCTATCTTCATTGGCTTTCAAGCAGACACTTTACATTTTTTTGCCAAAGCTGACTGGTATTTATTGCTGTTCATAATTTTCTTCTCTTTGGTAAAATCCTCACTTCCAAATGCAAAAAAAATCACTATCATGATTCCTCCATCATCATTTCACTGTCTGAATGAAGTTCTTTTCCTGATTGGTGGTTTTAGTTTTGGGCCAAACATATTTCTGGGATGTTGTCCAAAAGTTCAAGTTTAGTTTCATCAGAGGGTAACACACTCTCCCTGACAGTTTTGGGAGACGTTGGCCAGCGTTGGAGAAAGATTGTTCATACTTATTCACTAGTTTTTGCTTTTCATTTATTTTGGACAAAATACAGTTTAATTTCACTATCATCCTATATTTTCCCCAGCTATTTTGGCCCATTTCCATTATGCCATGTTAAATAAGTAATGCAATGGGACGTTTTGTACACCTCTCACACCTGATACCTTTATTTAAGGCCAGGTTCACACTTATGGAGCAAGATTATTTCACCATTTTGATTTTACTTCACTTTCTTCCTTTTAAAGCATTGTTTGCTGCAAACAATGCAACATTGCATTGCATTTCCCTAAAAACCTGGCATTGTTAGGGAAATACAAAGCTTTGAAAGCTACTGTATTGAATTTATTGTCAATTTTACATGAATATCAGCTAAGATAATGCTAGGATTGTTGACAGCCCACTGTGCCATGATTGCATTGCATGTAAAGCAAGTAATATTAATCATATTCTTCAGATCAGACTTTATTGACAGGTGGAAACTATGATGCTTAAAGTTGTTCACTTGTATTGGAAACAGTTCGAATGCCTGTTGATGCTAGGTTAGAAAGCAGCTTCAATTTTCATGACTATACCTTTTTGGATTCATACTGTAGAAGTACTTCTCAAATTGAATCAGTAATCAGAACTTTACCTAATGGAGTTTCCAAAAATAAAAATAAAGACATAAATGGGTTTTTTTCAACATAAGCTTTTATTTAAATTATTCAAACAGAATGTTTTGTGCTCACTGTATAACTCTTTGAAAAGACAATTTTCTTCCAAATGTTTTTTTCCCCCAATTCCTTCTGACAAATATGTCCAAAAAGGCCCATGTTGAATAGAAAACATCAGCACATACAGTCGTCTATAAAGGTTCCAACCAGGTCAAAAGTTGTTTTTAATACATAACTCTTTTTAGCTTTCAGCTGTAAACTCCTCTTAGAACATTTCTGCTTATCTCGGTGTTAAAATGTAAACCTTCTCCCCCCCATAGTCAGTCGAAAATGTCTGTCCACAGCAATAGACCTCTTTGAGTAGATGGAAGAGATTGGAGCGATAGAATGAGGGCTACTGTTCTCTTTAGCCTTTCAATCCTGCAGAGATGTTCTTATCCTGATATGTACCTAACACTTTCCTGCCTCGCAGATTTACTGATAATTCTTTTCACCTCGTGGCTTCGTTTTCACTCTGACACACCATCAAGCTTGAAACCCTATTTAGACAGATGCGCACCCTCTTGAATATCTTCAGGAAATTCAATTTACTGGAAGGCGGATTCAAGCAAAGTAGTGAAAACATTTCAGACGAGACAGAATGGAAGCAGGGTGAACTGTATACAAAATACATGAATACTTCCGTGAACTGTCCGCAATTAAAAAGAAATAAAGGTCATATGTCAACTTCAATAGCTCTTAAAATTCCCCATCGGGAGTGAAGATATTTGCATCTCATTGGCTCAGATACATTGGCCATATTTGCATATATTTTAGATTCTTCATAGTAGCTCACCCATACATTTGAGACTGCAATCAGAAAATACGGCCAAGTATATACATTTATGAGTTAATCCTCAATTTGATTTCACTTAATCTGCAGACCTTTCCTCTCACTCCTTCATCTCCCTCCTTATCAGCAGCCATATAGCACTTAACGGGTTTAAATTGTTAAGCTCTGAACTCTAAGGAGGCACAGGAAGAGGCCATCTGGGACTGGAAGGAAGGAAGGAAATAGGCAGAGAATGCAGTTAGTTGTGTGTCTGTATGTGTGCTGTGGAAGGGGGGAGAGTGCACTGTACTGATAAGGATGGTAAAGCCTATTAGTCGTTGGCCTATAGCCTCAGTGTTTCTGCTGAATATAACGTTTTTACTCCCTGGTCAGCCATTGTTTTGGAGCTCACAGGAATGCACTGGATATTTGCTGTTTACTCCATTTGTCTAAAAAAGCAGTTTAAAGCTTTTAATAAAAAAAAAAAAAAAAGTATGAGGATTCTTGCGAATGTTTAAAGTCATATTTAAACATTCTTTTTATGTTCTTTTAGAGCAGCATAATCGCAATGCAGTTGTCAGTCAATGCTTTCAAGCTGATGAATGTAGTAGAAATATGTTTTGAAAAATAAGAGACTTTGCTATGCAGGTCAATTAAATGTTATTTCATTTGAGGTTAAACCTATAAGCAAAACATCGAGACATATTAGCGATGTCACTGGTCAAATTTGCTGAACTATCATTTCAGAGTTGTTCCCATTTGTTTTATTTAATGTTTCTCACAAAGAAGCTGGTTAGAAAACAACTACAAGCTCCTCCAGAGCTAGGAAATTAGTTGTGCTTTTTTCCTTCACTGTACTGTAAAGCACTTCATCATGGTGGTTTATTCCACAAAACACTAATGAAAGAAATTCAACTTAGTGATTTTTCCATCTTAAGTGCAACAAGTACTGTTGCAATACTAACTTAGTTGTTGTTCCCAGTGTTTCACACCAGTGCTACTACAGCTCACCTGTGTGACTGCTGAACTTCGGACAGCACAATTCTTTGTGTAGGTACAGATCCATGTAAACCTTTTGCCATAAGCTTGTTGCTTTAAACTGATTGGCACTTCACTTTACAGTGTACTGAAGGTGTTTCTTTTCTTCTTTTTATTTTACATCACTCTAGCTTTCAGAATTCAGTGTGATGCATGTTTCTGAAATGGCTCCATGCCAGTAGGAGCTAGTTTGAGTCTTTATTCATGTTGCATTGCAAGGTAAAGGACAGGTTCAAACAGAAGGCAGGTAGGCAGCACAATCAAAGAGTTGTTTTATATTGAAACGAAGCCAGTGTTTCTGGAAATGTGGAGAATCCAGTAATTCAAATGCAATTCTATATTTTATAACAGAATTGGAGGGATGGTCAGGACTACGATTTGTGTCAAATGTCTGTGAGCCTAATGATGTTCTGATTTGAAAAATCCTCACTATAGATGTTAACATTTTTTTAGCCTTCTTTGAATCACCATTCATTTGTTTTGAACAGCACCTCCAACAGCACTATGTGTTTTTAAGTTCACAGAAAGAGTTGTAGTTTCAACTCAGTGTTTAAATAAAGGCTTTAGTAGTTTCATGTAATTGTATGCCATTATCTTACAACATAAAGAAATGACAGTGAAAGGGACAAAAATACTCAGAAAAGGTATTAGGTTTTTAAAAAAGAAATGAAAGCCTGAAGAATGGAGCAGCAGGACTTCTGTTTATCTTTAAATTCAAAGGGAATATGACCTCATGCAGTTCTTTTCTTCATATATGAATGACTTACTTTCTGCCCTGGCTGGGGACAAGCTTTTATAGAAATACAGTCTGTTTTGTACATGTAATAACAATGACTGTTTGGTGAACCTCAAAATTATACATTCAAGGTCTTGCAATAAGAGTATCACAAACTGTATGACAGTCTCCAAAATTACAGAAATGCTTGGTTACAGTACTTCCTGAAGACTCTCAACCACATTTTAATCTACATACAATAATGGCAGTTAAAGTTATGTAAACTTTATTAAATATTAAGCTGTTAAACACTTCAAATAAACCCCTTGAAACTTAAATCATACTCTTCATATTCTACAAGTTATGTATTATCTGTTATTTTGTATATAGATAACACACTATCATCTATCTATCTATCTATCTATCTATCTATCTATCTATCTATCTATCTATCTATCTATCTATCTATCTATCTATCTATGTTTATTCTGTTTCCAGTGTTAGATTAGCTTCTTAATCCCAGTAATCCCTTGTGTTTTCATTTCATGTCAGCTTCCTTTCAATCACCACCTCAGCTGCATGAATTCAGATAATTTGACTCACAAAGTCTTTAGCAAATTAACCATTGCTTCTCAGTTTTCAGTCCTCTGGTCTTTATTTATTTCTTGTTGGTTTATTCTTGTTATTACACTGCCAGGATTTCTGGCACCTCTATCGGTCTTCTTTGTGAGTCCATCAAATCCTGTCATTTAATTTATTTAATAAAAATAATCTGAACATCATTGTGGCTCTATTCTGCCTTCGTATGCATACCATCAACAGTAAAACACATCAGGCGGAAGATTATCAAGCCATGGGCTGAGAAGATGAGAATACCTTTCTCAAGTGGCCCCTCCATAATAGAGAGGCAAGCATCAACAAACAACAACATCAAGTCTTGATGTTATGATATAACCTAATAATGCAGGGTTTCCCCATGAACACTTGCTAAGCCCAGAAGGAGGGGGCTTAGCACCCACTGTGTTTTGTGTGTTAAAAAATGTTAAAAGTTGAAAGGAAATTTTAAAATATGATGAAGTAAATATGTGTTATTGAAGACATTATTGACAATACTTAAAGTGTAACTAATATCCCTGTGGAAGAATAACCCCACTCAAACATTTATTTTTGAATTCCACTAAAGTGGGCAAAGGACATGTTTTTCAACTCCTGATTCGCCACTTTGGCCGAGTGTCTGAGTGAGAAGCTTTTATACTCGAATGCAGCTGCATAGGCACTATTCACCCTAATGAGGTCAGCACTGAGACAGCTTTAGACAAAATATTAAACAAAACAAATTTGCACATAAATAACTCTAAATAACCTATTTAGTTTATTAGCAAAATGTAATTGACATGTACATTGATGCAGTATTCTACAAAAAGACACCTCACAGAGATGCACAGCCACACACCAGGATCCAAACAGGGTCGTACAACTCACTGGAACCAAATGGATGAATTACTTCTTCAGCATACAATCAAGATCCACACTGTCCTACTAATGACCTAATTATTTCATTTGCAGGTGTTGAAACAGGAACACATCTAAAGGTTACAGGGTCACAGGTTGACAGGGACTGCAGTTTGAGATCCGCAAATTATAAGTTCAAGTGAAGCAGCAGAATCACATCCAACCTGCAGTTCTTTAATAGCGGTTATAGCCATCAAGCTGAAAGACAGCAGGATAAATATTTGTGAGCCAAAAATATTTCTGATTCATTCCAAACATCCTACAGACAACCTTACACGATTGAAGAGTAGAAAACACATCTGAATGGTTGCCTAATAGAAGAAAATGGGATAAAACAAAGAAGCTTTAAAAATGAAGATTCTAATTTTTGTTGAGTTGTTGTTTGCATAGTAACAGTTTCTGAAGATAATTCAGCTGCTCAACTAATTTTTTCCCCCCCATTCAGTAGTGAAACAAGATTTCACTCAGTTCAGACCTCCTTTTGGAAAGGTTGTATTGTGTATAGTGAATGTTGTCACTGGAAATGACCCTACTTGAGCAAATGAAGACTCAAGTAGAGACTCAATAGAGGAAATAGTTTATACCATGAAGTCAGTCTCTGATATTCAGTACTTCTAGAATGCAGTTAAGATAAGGGTAATATAAACTAAAGACAAATACATGATCAGTTTTTTTTTGTAATCATGGTGCAAATTACACTTTAGCACTCAGTTGGTCATGAGGTGCAGCAAATTTGCTCTGTTTCTTCTATTACTTTTCCTCATTATGTGTAATGTAAATCACTGTCCTCTAAAAGGTTAAAAATTGTCTTCCTTTTCTGCTTTCTCACACACTTTATCCATATCCATATAATATCCCACCTAATGCATTGTAACCCTCTGGCAGTGAGGTTTCTTTTCTGTGTGGCTAATTGATGGACTGCAGGCCCTATTTGCTGCATAAAGCTCGACCTCATTTATGGAGCCTGGTGTTCTTTGAAAACAGTCGTAAAGCTGCATGGCGTGGAACCAGAATTCTGGGAATGTGGATTTTAAGATTTAGTGAACTGTTTCTTAAATATCACATAAATGATTTGAAAACTTTATTCACATAAGCTGCATGTTTTATTTTTTTAGGAACTATATTTTGTTTATCTGTTAAATGTATCCAGTGGAGTGATACTCCCATTAAAGGCATTCTTTGTTTTTTTTCTTGGGGTGTACGCGTGTGCGTGTGCGTGTGTGTGTGTGTGTGTGTGTGTGTGTGTTGCGGAGGGAAGGAGTGGACAGAAATAAAGCCATGCAGCTGTTCCCACATGGAGTCGTCCCCATGTGTGTTTTTTTTTTTTATCTATGCCCATCATTATATAAATAACAGTATTTCTCACAGAACTCTCCTCTCTAAAATGTAGTAAATCAAGTCAAATGTGCAAAAACGAAACCTTTTGTAACTTGGTTTTATAAAGCTCCAACTGTAGCACAAGTATGCTATTAGTATGCTTTTATCTTTTACCATTAATCATAGTTTGTCTTCGTAGACAGTTTTTCTTCATTCCAGTAACATATAATTTCTCATCCTGCTTATCTTTCAATCTTTCCTTTTTTAAAAGTATCTTACATTCTGTGCATGTTCCTTTTTCTTCTATTTTCTAAACTGAGCTGTTTTTCCTCCACGACCAAATCCATTTCCATACCTCAGTCACATTCCTTTAGCCCAGTGGATGGATCTGACCCTGTCTCAGTCCCTACCAACACAGCTCAGAGACAAAGGGAAGCAAGAGGGAAGTAGATGTTGACAGGCCAGCTAGGCCATGAATAAAATACATTTCTGTTCTCCTTCACAAATGATGCAGCTGCCAGTTGAGGAATGTATGGAATATGTGAGCTAACTTTATCATATGCTGCACAGATTCTGAGATACATCCTGTTAAACTGTCTTCCATTTTGTCATGTATGTTGGCGTACTGAAAAATTCATTTTTTTCCGAGGTACAGGTGTCAGCTATGATGTGCCTCTGTTCTGCACAGTGTGCATGTGTTGGGATAAAGCATACAATTTTCTGCTTTGTAGAGATGGTATACAATTTTTTGTCATGATGTAAAGGTGTTTTTGAATTTTTCTTCAGTTTTTATGGATGTTGTGCCTTGAGCCATGGAGGACTGAACTGTAGGGACCTATACAAGCACTATTAATCCTGCAATGCACTCCACTAGTTGTAGGACAAGAGAAGGAATCTCACTGTGTGAACATGTGAACAAAAGCCGTCTCCTGACAGAAGACGTCCTCCACCAACAGTGGAGGACCCCCCACCCTTTTTCTGCCTTGGAGGGGACTTTGCTGGCAGAAAAAGATACTGATCCTACCAAATAGCACTGAATCCAAAGTCATTTCAGACAACTGTTCATGTACCCGGTGTCTGTATTTTGGCTGAAGGAATGAACCTTGACCCTGGTTTGCTTAGCCCTCCCATGGTCTTAGCGCGATGCTCAGGAAGAGCGCGGCAAACATCACAGTTGGACAGCGGGAAACCGCGGGATTGTCTCATCAGACTGTCAGCTTCCGAAACCACACACAAAAAGAGTTGTAAAAGCACACGCGGGGTCTGTGCGACCCCACGTGTGCTTCAGTACCTGGACTCAAAGATTAAAACACTCATGAGGTCCAAATGACCCCATCTCTTATAATTGTGGAAGGGTTAAAATTCTATAGAAGGAACCTCTCAACCATATATTTCCCAGATAAAGAGACGCAATCTCCATTTTTTACCCTGAACCAACATCGCTGCCATTCTTTCTTTTCGTGGGGATGCTTCTTTTCATAATACCAGAGACATCGCATGATTAAAAGACCAGCCAGTGAACCGACAGTGCCCTCTGGCATAGCTATGAAGTAGACTTACTTTGAGCACATAACAGGGAAATGCATAGAACAGGTCCCTAACCCTAACCCTAGCTTTTCTCAGAAAACAAGCCAAAGCAGGGAGAAATATGCCACAAAGACAGATCAATAGATAGAATAGAATAGAAAATGACCTGGAACCCCTTTAAGAGTAATCAATTATGTTGGCATTGTGGTTTTTAGACAACATGGGGAAACTTGAAACACCTAGGAAAAAACCCACCCAGCGTCACACACAATTTCTAAAAATAAGCACATCTAAAAACACTACCACAGCACTATTGCTTCAGGGATTTGTAGATTTTTATAAAAATATTAAAATATTTCTACTCTGCATAAATGTATCCCTTGCTCTCAAACTACAGTGTTTATATTTGAATGTGACAGTATGATTAACAACACCTGTCAGAGACCTGATTTATGCAGCTGCACAGCACACAGTGAGTAACCTATTTAGTGGGAGTTACAGTTTACTGCCTCTTGGCTTCCTTAAGCAGTGTTCGTATGCATATGTATGTGTGAGAGTGTTACCATCATTATGTAGCTCTGAGGCAATGGGAGCTAGCAGTCATTAAAGTTTCAACAGAGCCACATCCAAATTTCTTCTGGATGTTTGGCACAGGAACAAAAACATATCTTAAACAGGCAAAAACCAAGAACATACTGGGATTTTAATGTTTTATATGCATGTAAATAATAATAATAATAATGAAATGTGACCAAAAAAAGAGTAAACAAACTGATGTTTTGTATTCAAATGCGTATCATCTGTTAATCAAAAGAGACAGCACAATCTAGAATATTAAGTACAGATAGATATTCAGAGTTTAAATGGAAAATGTATAACAGAAACCTTAAAATAACATCTGAGCTGTGTAACGTTTTTAAAGAGCATGTCACCATATGATCATTACAAAAACTGTAGACTTACTCATGGCAACAGCAACTAAAGGAAATGTCCAGAAACAAACAGAGCTTTACGAATTTAAGTAGGGAGCATTCTGCTTATTTTATTGTGTAGAAATATGGGCTTATGTTTTAATTGTCACATTTCCTGGTTTTTGCACATTCCCTTTTTTATTTGTGTCCAGGCCTGTATCTCACAATAGCCAGATTAATTTCCAAGTTGGAAGTATATAACTGTGTAAAGTGTCATATCTCATTAGAAGGACTTTTATGTATTGGAATAGCTTAAGGGAAAGTTTAGGTGGTTTTGGAACTGTAACTTTAAAGAAAAACCTTTGCACCGTTATCCGGTCCATGCTTTGACACATTTTCCTTGTTTCCCTTTCTCCGAGTTTGACATGAGTATTTCAGGTTTAGTGGTTGTCTTGTGTTGCGTTAATATTATCTAACTCAGGAACTACATTGTGACATGTAGGAATATCAATAGTAGGTACTATGGCATTACTTTACCATCATGCTGAAATTTAACTGTGAACGTACAGCTGGGCCTGTCACGTTGTGTAATCTGCACAACATGGGTTCTGGTGAACTCCATCAGCACATTGTAGACAGCTGGTTGTTTGTGCATCATTGAACACAAGCGGACATGTCTCTACAATTCTGCAGAAGGAGCTTAAGCTCTTTTATCCATCAAATTATCCCACTAAGTTATAGTTAATATTTAGGGATATATTTGTCATGTCATCACATCTTGCAGCTGCTAAGAAACAAACACTTCATCTTGTGTAAGCGCATGCCCAATAAAATATAGTACATACACATTTACAAATATTTTTATTAAAAACTCTAATGTGAAGCTGTGTAGATTGTAGGGTTAATTAAATATTCTCTTTGCCACACATCATAAATTATCCCAAAATCTCTGCAGCTGTGCGAGCCAGGCAGTGTGAAATCAATTCATCTATAAGATCAAATCCATCCTGTCATATCTGCAAATCAAATCTGCCTAATAACTGTACCATGAAGGCGGCAAATGAGCTTCTACAAAATGGCTTAGGCCTGTCTATTATGTGATAGATACAGAGAGATGAAAACGTTCCTCCCCTGTGTACCGGGACATCCTGTCCAGCTGATGCAGCAGCTGTCGCAAGTATATAACAAATGCATGCTACCTGTGGAAACACTTGAAGGAAGTCACTTTAACCATCTGGTTCAGACAAATCAGTGGCATAACTCAGTGATTAAAGTTATGTCCCTATGTGAACAAACCACCATATTGCAAAACTTCCTCCCATAATGGATTTTGTGCATTCTTTATAATGCAGGGCATCCTGGTGACAATTTAATTTCCACCTTCAGGATTCAGTGAATATAATTTAGTCTAGCTGGGCCACACTAGATTGATGACAGAATATGCAAGTTAATTGTTAGTTTTTAAGATTTAATATATTCTCTTTTCTCTGACAGGCACATTCAGAGTTCATCATCTGTGAATTAATTTCCATAACAATTACAGCTCAGCCTGTAAAAATATTAAAAACTGCAAATATGTGACTCACCTTAGTGTCTAGCTTTGGACTATTATCTGGCTCCTCTCACCATTGTAAGGCAACACCAGATGCCAAATGCATCATTCATTTTGACAGTGCTCTAAATCTTGTCTGCAAGCTTTCAAAGTAGCTAGATAAAATAGGTCCTCATAACTCTGTTACTTATACCTTCTGAAAGAGGAAGTAGACAGGAGCAATAAAACGATGATAAGATCACAAAAGACAGTTTAGATTCTTTAAATCTCTCAAAGGATGTAAATGACATTGAGTTAACGATAAAAGAGACCGTGTTAATGCTTTCAAAAATGAGAATATGTAAATATTAATGAGGTTCTTACTAAAGAAAGGTCGTATCTCAGACATTAATAATGAAAGGTGGCATGGCTGCTGTGATCACAGCTGAGAAACCAGCAGCATTAAACTGCAGCAGTGATGACGATAGCATCCTGTGATCAGACATGTGCAGCAAACAGATTCTGGGTTTGAAGATCAATTAACTGCATCAGGTTTAGTTTTGTTTTTTTTGCTTTCCAATATCTGCTTAATTTCCACATTGTTTTCAATTATTCATACTAGAGCTGTTATTTACTGCAGAAAATTGATTAATGTATGTTACAGAAACTAAAGAAGAAGTACTGAATTATAAAACAAATCATCAAGCTAAGTAAAAAGAAGCAAAGTTTGAAGAATGTCAAGCTACAGCCAAATGCGTCTGATTCAGCAGGTATGCCAGTCACATGGATTGGTTTTCCTTTTCAGGAGAATAAACATGGTGTGTTTAATCATCATACAAATCCAATACTGTTGGAAATGCAGCCTTTTCTGAAAGAAAAAAATATAGTCTATATTTCAGTGTATTTCAGAGTGAAAACTTCTAATACATGTGAAAAAGTCTTTGGCAGCAAGCTAGTATCAGAGTAGTATGCACTCATCTAATATGAGAATTGTAACAGAGCACTGGAAATTTGAAAGAAACATGAATCATTCAGTTAGAATTACGTTCTGAGAAGCTTACTTTCTTATATTTTGAGAGAGATTCATTGTTTTGCCAGGAAACAAAAAGGCCTTTCTTCCATACTCTTAATAGCCCCATTCAGCAGTGGATCATAGCAATATTACATGAAATTGTACACTACAATTTCATGTAATGAAATTCTAAAAAGGACCATAAAGACCCTCTGAAGGTACTTGAGTAAAAACAGCTTCATAAATATGAGTATTGTTCTTCAAGGCAAGTCTCATAAACAGTAAAACTGTAATAGGCAACTTTAAGGTTTACTAGTCGAATGGTTCTTAGTACTTGAAAGTTCTGTTTTGTATAAGTTTAAGTTTATGTTCTGATAGTTTAATCATGATTGCAATGTGAACATGGCTTCAGGATGCAAAAGCAAGGACGCTTAAAAATGCTTTACAATGTGCTTAAAAAAATGGTGTCCAATAACTGCAAATTATAGTAGTACTTCTTCTGAACTCCCACACCGCCTTTCTGTTCATTTGACACCGTCCTCTGGACAATGTCTCTGGCCAGCTGTGAAATCAGGATGCTACATATTTTTTGGACATGTTCTCTCATTTCAAATTTATAATGAATAGCTTGGATAGTAATTTGAAATGACCAAGACCAATAACCAGACTTGCTGTGTAATAAGAAATACATTCTGCTATTTAAAATAAAAGAAATGGAGATTTCATTAAGAATTCAAGCAGGTTCAAACTGTCCACTGATCATCTCATCACACCAGAGTCCTGCATGCACTTTGTTTAGCATGCAGGACTAAGCAGAGAAACATCTGTTTCAATCTTGAACAGATCTCAATGCCAGATCAACATTAATCTGGAAGTATATTATCCTGCTCTCATAGTCATTCACTTGTGGTCTGCAATAATTTTGCCTTCTGACATTTTTATCTCAAACGATTATATATTTACACCTTATTATAACCTTAATGAGAACTTTAGAAAATAGCTCTGTGTACTATTGATATTGGGGCAAATTTTCTCCATCACCTTCCAAATGTGAAACAATTGACAGATAAACAGTTAAGAAGATTTTGCCCATTCTCCTTGCTCTTAGACAAAGAATCTGTTATTGAAAATATTATGCCTGAGCAAAGCCACTCCTATGGCATAATGTATCAAGCTCATAGGAGTTCATGATTAGCAGGGGCATACGATGCATAACCCAGTGAAACACATGAAGAAAGGAGTCAGTGTCTTCTTCCTTCTGAGCTGTATCTCTCCCTCTCTGCACCTCCTTCTTTTAGTCCATATAATTGGCCTTCAGAGTGTCTGGAATCACGTGGCACATCAAATAAGGCTATCAGGATTCTGCAGCCACAGTGTGTGCACCTCTGTGTGCTTGTGTATCCAGCAGAGCAGTGCAATCACCTTATTCCTAATAAATGTGTTCCTTGGTTGACTTCAGTTTTCAGGATAAAAAGCAGGGGGGGCTATAAAAATTTCTGACAAACATGAAAAATATGATTATTTATAACCCTCCTTCCATTCATACACAGACGTATTTCATAGAAATAGAAAAGGGCTGTGTTGAGGTTTCTGTTCAGTGGTTGCTGGAAAGCATCCTTTTCCTTGACAGGTTTCCCTTAAAGCATTAGTTTTTATCATGTGAAATTACAGCAGTTGTTAACATGTTTTAATTATTAGATTATTGCCCTGTGTGGTTTGCAATTGCAACATATTTCATAACCATTGTTAATCTGCATAAACTGTAAGATTGAATCACACAGTGTGAGCTAATTAATGATTTGATGTTTCCCACTCAAATCTGTTTCCACTCCAACCAAAATGGATGCCCCATATTTTCATAGAGAATGAAGTAATGTTTATCAGTATAAAAGGCTTGTTTCCATAACTGAGAGCAGCTTGAGAGTTAATGGTTTAAAATTCTCTTTAGAGCCTCTTTCATCAGTGGGTTATTTAATGATTAGTTTTTGCATCATTTGTTTTTATTTATGTCAATAAGTAAACCCAGAATCAAAATCATACAGCATTCAGATTTATCAGGAAGCCATGAAATTATTTCAGACACAGAAAAAACTGAGATCAGATTACACCAAAGAATATTCAACAACCTTCTCTAGCAAGGTTTCCCTCAACTTTTTTATTTTTTCAAACATCATCATTTAAACTGAATTAATAAGAACTACATATATATCCAATAAAGTCTCATTGTTCAAGGCATCTCAAAGAATATGACAGATGTTTTTCAGAAGTTTGAATGCTTTCAGGGGTTTCTGTCTCTTCTTGTAAGATAAGATAAGATAAAATCTTTATTGTCATTGTCACAAGAACAACGAAATTTAAAAAGTGCCATCAGTCAGTGCATCTGCATCATTGATGTTAGATTAGTACTCACTGGGCTTTGTACCACCTGCTGCACAGCTTCCTGTTCTTCTTGCAGGAGATGACAGCGCTCCTGCTGTGGGAAAGAATTCAAACAACTGCATAATGTCTTAATATAAAAATTGCAGCGGATGTAAAAATGTAGATTTCTGAGGCATTGATTTATGTCTAAACAGATTTTTTTAAAGTATTAAGATACTCTCTGCTCTGCAAACCAGTGGTAATTTAATATAGCAACCTATTTGTGCAAACAAAGAAATAAATAACATGTTTTAATCAACACAAGAGCTTGTTTCTCTACATAACTTGTATGTCTTTAAGAACCATCAAGAAATTGAATAAAGCCATACTTATACTATTCTTTTAGTGTTAACCTCATATTTTATGCCCTCCCTTCCTTTTTTGGAAGAGTCTACAAGAGTCTAACCCTAACCCTTTCTGTTTGGTGCCAAAAGCAAAGAAAATTACAGAAGAGGATACATAAACAGTAAATTTGTTCACCTCTTTTACCTCAACCAATTTTACAAGAGAATGTTAAAAATGTAATTGTACCAAACAACTACAGTGGTATGGCTCTGAATAAAATGCAAGTTGAAATAGTATAATTGACTCATAAAATGTGCTGTTACAATTAGAAATAATGTATTTGTTCTTGTGGACTTTTTGTTCAGAAGTAATGTTTATCATGTATGTAAATGTAAATGATGAAATATTGACATTTTATCATTTACTTTGTTATGATGAATTGTTGGTGTGAATGCATGAAATTCCCCGAGCACCATTGTTATTGGCTTCTGCAGGCTGCAAAATGAGCACGGTCATTTTGGATGCAAACACAGATAGCATAATGATCAAATAAACGGGTGGGGAGCAGAATAACTATGATGCCCCTCTGTTTTCAACTCCGCACAGAAGCCCATCGAGATACTTGGACCACAAGATGTGCTTATGTTTACAACAAATCCTAAGGAGAACCTTTTATCTCCGCTTTGTGCAACTCAACTGTGTAATGATCTATAATCATCGGGAAAAAAAGTTGGTACATTAAGGTTGTATTGCTCCCTGATGACACATATAACACTTTTTCAGGTAACTTTCTTAATTAGCATATCAGCTTGGGCAATTTGTGCAATGTTTCTCCTTCAAATGGATGATATAGATCCAAAAATTAGCCAGTCATTTATGAAATCATCTTGCCTAATTAGCAATGAAATTAAAAAGGTTTTTCTCATTTTTTAAATCACACGTTTTTGCTTTTAAAACCTACCACCTGGCATGACTTTAAAAACTCCCACTCAGAAATTGTTAGACAGAGCAGGAGATAAGAAGTCTAAGACAAAGAGACACCAAGTTTCTAAACTACTCCTTCATGAACAGTAGCATAGAAATCAAGGTGGCTTGGGGAAGGCAACAGGGGCAAAATTCAAACGTTTACTGAGTGAAATAGGCAAAGAAAGAAGCTGGGTGAAAAGGCAACACTATAGAAATCTCTGATAAGGCAGAACAGGAGACCGAATGAGCCGTTGTGTCATGTCCCAGTGGGGGAGAAGTTTGGGTTGTTCTTTTTTTTTTTTTCCACAATTTTCAAACCAGCTGAGCCACTTTGATGAATTAGGGCGCCTTTAGCTGTGGGTAATGATTTGTATCCAGTGTGGGTGATGAAGCAGTTCCTCTGCTGAAGCATGTGCCTGCCAGCGTCTTCAGGAACAAAGCACTGGTTTTGGATTTTGACATGAGAGTCTGTCAAAGTGCCTTCTGAGCTGGAAGCAAAAAGGAAAAGCGGCTGTTGCACAACCAGCACTAGGGCTTACTCAACAGCAGCATGTTTGCATGTGAGTATGCTGAACGACTGATCCAATGCACACATTGTTCATGTTGACCTCTCTCATCTTCAACTGAACTTCAAAGAGAACCAATCATAGAAATCAAATTTCAGAACCAGTGATTAGGCTATATCTTTGACAATCACAATATAATAATAGAGAATCTGAGCGAGAACAAGAGCACATCACCTGAGTTAAAAGTTGGACCAAACATTTAAATCTGACTACATCTTTAACAAAAAAAGCTTGAAAAATAAAGAATATGGCTAAAAAAACCGGAGTAGTATTTGGGTAAGCCAGACAAGAAATGTAACAAAGGCAAGATGAATAATTATTTCTCTTCCTGATGCTCTCAAATTCCAACATATTATGAATTCAAATGCGAGATTGAGAGTAAGCAATTGAATTAAAATGTAATTTATCTTAGAAACTCAGGAGCTCATTGTCAGTGTGTGGTAAATTTGCTTATTTTCAATCTGGTGGCGTTTCAAATTCAGATTCTCCTGCAGATTCTCTGATTTTGTAAAGATAAGAATCCCTTGCGTACAAATGAGCATCCCTTCAGAAAATGGAGTCATTAGCAGGACTCTGGATAACTTCACTGAATACTGGGGAGGAAATTCAGCCTTTTGATTCAGGTGTGTTGGACCAATGTTGCGGGGGACACAGATCCTTGAGGCCTGGATTTGGGAACCACTACTGTAGATAGTCATGCTTGAACGATAAATCAGCAGATAAAGAAGTTGACAAATAACCTATGTTTACAGTTTTCAGAAGTGTTGAATATTTCTCTGCATAGACTAAAAATGCACATCCCAGTGAACTATTTGCACTTTCTTTGGGAATCACACAGACTGAGCAGTTTTGATTAAATGTTTCAAACTTAGTTAATGAACAAAAATTAGCATTTTGACGGTACCAGCTTAAAGCTTGTAAAATCGCTCCACTTTTCAGACAGTAAAACAGAACTCTTCTTAAATAAACTATATTTTGCTTAGTGCAAACTGTCATGAGTTGTGTTTGTAGGATGGTGAGGTAGACAAGATGGACCCAGGTTGTAGAGTAAATGATGGTCTAATGAAGAAGTGTGCTAAAATCCAGGCAGCACAGGTGAGCAGAGGCAAGGAGCTCAGACACTGGTAGAAACTCGTAACACGACTTGAGACAATGACAAAACGACAAGGATCCGACAATGAGCAGGGAACACAGGTGGGATTAAACACACAAGGGGAAATCAGGGAACACGAGATACAGCTGGGAGCAATCCAGGGCAGCCGAGACGGAACTAAATTGACACACAAAAAAAAACAAATCCTCACACAAAGTTCCTTTCACAAGCTAAAAAAAAAAGCAAAGCTCCAAAACTATATAATTCTAATATTGTTTTTTTTTTAATCCCTTACAAATGTTTCACTTTTCGTAAAATTGTACCAATTTCGAAAAGGCTTGGAAGGCCATTAAAAGAAATGAGGGTTGGAGTTTATTTAGTAACATTAATGCCAAGCAATCACGTAATCTGATTTGTTACATGTAGGCATCAAAATCACATGACTGCTGTTGGTTTCACAGCTTTTAACTTGGACTGTTCAAGTCAACATGCAATTTAAATTGATTCCTCTGCAGTTTTACATACAGTTTTGGAACAGCACTGCAGCCTGCAAATCTATGTGAAATTCATGTTTTGTTCTTTTTCTTATCCTTACTCATTTTGATATCATCATATACATATCTTAATCATACAATAGTATCATATTAATTATACAAATAAACTGGTTCAGTAGACAGGAATATTGAAGACGTATTAAACTGAGGCTTGAATAGAGTGTGAATCATTTAGCTGAGCATAATCCTCTAATCAGTATTTAACTTTAAACATTTGCTTGTAAAGCTAATTGAGAATGACAGATGATGGTGAGGCTAGCAGGCTTGCAGAGTGTAATTGGTGGCTAATTCTCAGTGATTTGTTTCATCTCAGTGGGACAGATCAGTGGTCTGGCAGGGGAGATAATCGGGTGAACAAATCACTCTAGTCTGACTACATTCTTGCTGAACTGGTGGACCTGATAAGCCATGCTGATCACAGAAGAAAGTAGAACAAAACAACTTCAAGCAGCACCATTGCCTTTTTAATTATGCCCTGGGAAGCGCCACACACTGCACAGGATATTCTTGTTTGATAAATGCTGCCTTCTATTCACAGTGTAATGTTATGTAAACTGATGTAATGTTTTTAGACCCTTTAAGTATTTGGATTTTAGTGGCTTGAAAATCTTCTGTACCTCCAAAATATGTTCCTTCATCATAACTCAATAATGCATGTACTGCACAAAGCACTCAGGTAACCAATTTAATGTGCATGCACAAATTCAACCAGCAGGCCCCTTTTTCTCAATCTTTCTGTATCCTTGATTGCTTGAGATGGTTGCTTGGTTAAAAAAAAAAAAAGGCCAAAATTGTCCTTCAGTAACTTAAATCAATTAAATAACGCAGTTGTCAATATGTGCCATAATACTGTATATGTAAATATTTTCAAAATTACTATTTTAGCATCATGTAGTTTGTTATTTAAAGAGTGTTTGTGGATTAATGTATGATTCTAATCCGGAGATTTATAATGGTCTTATGTGCAGCCACAGCAAAAGAAAAGTTAGACTTTAACAGGCTAGTGCTGCCTTATGCTGTTTTCCCTTTCCAATTATCGCAAACATAAAATGTTTTGAATAATATGAACATTAATTGGTTGTTATTTGCCTGGCTCCGAGCCACGCAAAAAGGATCAGGTCATTTGATGTCATAATAAACCTTAGTCCGTATTTATGTGCACAGCAGTTCTATAACATTAATTTTTAAATTTTCTGAATTTCATGACCTGCTTTAAAGGTGCAGTATGTAACTTTTATAAACAATATGTTTTTTACATATTTGTTAAAACTGTCACTATGACATGACAGAATGATATGAATCAGATAATTTGTAATTAAAAAAGAAAATCAAGCTCCTCTGTTTGCTCCATGTGATCCTACTGCCATCTGCAGAAATCCGCCAGAAGAAGGGTCTTAACACTGTCAGTCACCGTCCCATACACACTGCTCACACCCTCGGTCTTGCTCTCTGCTAGGCTGGTTCACCACATAGGAGTTTGCAGTGAATGCTTGGGCTGTTCGCATTGTCACCGATTTTGTTATCTGCCACTAAGTCCCTCCCACTGTCCCTTATTGGCTGTTTCTGATTGGAAGCGGTGCATTTAGTGGCTTGAAAATCTTCTGTACGTACAACATACAGTATGTTCCTTCATCGTAACTCAATAATGCATGTACTGCATTATTGTACAGTACATGCAACAATGCATGTACTATACAATACTGTACTGTACTGTCATGGCAGTACAGTACAGTATTGTTATACTGTCATGACAGTATAACAGGAAACATCTGTTTTTTGTTATACTGTCATGACATGGTCACAGTTTTGATAAATATTTTAAAAAATAAATTGTTTATAAGTTACCTACTGCAGTCTTAATACATCAGTAAAGTTTACTTCCCAGCCTGTGCGAAACTGAGGTGTAGATCAAGTTGTGACAGGTCTAATAGAATAAGTAATATTCTGGAATAACTTAAAGGAATGTGGATGCACTTTTTTTTTCAACCTTACTCCTTGATTCCGCTCTTTTTTTCCAGGTTTTGACAGCAATCTTGACATCTCTTAAAATACACCTTTTCATCACTCTGATAATAACGGCAAAACTTATGGTGAGTGTGCAGTGGCAAAAGAAATTTTTAAATCTTTTTTTAAGGTGCAGAAACGGTTAGTACCATAATTTGTCATCTGACAAATGGGCTATTTCATTATCCTTCCAAATCATTTTATTTGCAAAGTGACATTGACGGATGAATTCTGATATCCTCTCTCTCTAATTGGCAAAATTCTTTCCATCCTCTCATGATGGGGAGTTATTACTTTGAGTGGTGGAAATAAATGATACCAATGTCTGAAAATGTAGACTGAAGTAATGATTTTATTATCATTATTATTAACCCTTCTTTTTAAAATTCTTACATCCTAGATCCATTTGATATTGAAAAATGGATCCCACAACTCATGTGCAAGCAAAGCAAGTATTTTACAGTCAGAAACAATGCAGCCATTAGGAAGTTTTAGGAAAGTCACCTTAATGTTTAATAAAAGAGAATTGTTTTGATTTCACAAGAGTATATTCTATATTACCATATAATAATATTGTTATACACATATTTCAAGGTTTCCTAGCAAATGTTTCTCAAGTCACATTGTTATTGAATTGCCTAGGGAAACTGATTATTTTGTGTATAACATATTTTGAGAAATACATGTTCCTCTTCTGCAGGTGGGTCACATTGGGATCGTAAACCATTCACATATGTCTGATTGCAGTCGCATTCAGTTAGAAGAATGAACAACGAAAAAAACAAACAAATAAATGAGCAAAAAAATCAGAACTGAGCAATAAGGCCTGCTGTGTGAAGTTAACTTTTGAGCAAGGAGTCAACAGAAATGTCTATCTTAATGAGGGGGGGTGTTTGACCCTTTTGCTAGGTGCTACACTGTCTTTTAGGGTCAGTGATTAGCTCTTCTTCTAGTTCTTCTGTAATGGCAGTTGGCAAACAACTTGATGGAGCATTACCATCATCAACTGGTGAGAAGTGTTGACCAAATGTCACAAGAAAAAACAAAAAAACTCATATGCTGCCATACAAATGACATTGTCTTAGAGTACGGCCTGGTCTGAAATTAACCATTAGGGTCTAGTTTTGACTGGTTGAAAACCTGCACCAAACAATTTAAGACATATGCAAGAAAAACTAAAAAAAACAAAAAAAAAACTGTAGAATTTAGAATAGATTAAAAAAACTGTCATGATGATGAAACTATGCAAAATTAAATTCATTTTCTCATGGCATCAACATATTTGACATTTTATGTTATTTACACTAATGCAATTGACAATGGCAGTTGCGTCTCTCATCCCTCTATTAACTATAAATAACACAATTAATAAAAATCCATCTGGCATTTTTTTTTTATTTTTTTAGATTCGCTTAGTCTCAGTCTTTAACACGCATGGATGATTTCTGATTAAGTACAAAGCATGTTCAGCTATGTGAACTACACCTGTTAAAATGCTTGATTTTGCTCATGGACACTGAGTGAATATCAATACCACAACCTCAACCTCACAGATTATTATGATTACTTGCTTTCATGGAAGAGTGCTCTTAGAGAGATCAGCATCTCTGTTGCTGCACAAATTAAGACCCAGACACAAGTGCTCAGCCACATCACTCCTTCATACATTTAATCAGCAAGACAAAGTCTGCCGAGAAACCCTCTGACACAATGACGAGAGCAAAGACAAAAGCACAACGGCATTGAGCACAGCGGAAGCAGACTGCTCACGGGAGATAAAGTCAATTAAATTCTTATCAACACAAAAGGATGCTATGCATTTGAAAGGGGCACTTGTGTCTGTTCATCTGTACTGAGTGTGGTCAAGGGGCAGGGAAAGAGTAAAAGCTAATGTAAATAGTAATTGCTGGGCACCATGAAGCTGCAAGTCAATTGATCTTTGACACCTTTGAATAAACAATAATGGCACTTTAAAGAGTCAAAAACACAGCACACAAACATCGGACATATGAGGAAAAATATAACGTATTGTTCACTAGACTATTACTATTTTAATAAGCATAAGACAAACAGAAGATTTCTTGAGATGTAGAAGCAGACTTCAAGTTGTGAAAAATGGGTTTTTCAGACAGAAATCAGAAACAAGCCCTGAAGGCAGGCGTCGTTATTGGAGAAGAAACAAAGCCTGCAGCTAGTACGTCTTTAAAATCTCACTGCTGTGCTTTAATTACCACAGGGCTGAATAAAAGAATGATGTTGAGCTGCGGTAAACTGCAGCAATAAAAGGCATTAGATCAATATTTTTACCTGAATGGCTATGCTTTTTTTCTTCCTTTCTCTGATTGGCATTTTGAAAATCCCGACAGATTATTTTGACAAGCGCACAGGGAGAAACAGACCTAGTAGAAAGCTAGGATTTATTTTTGTTTGTTTTTTTATTGTGGTTCAGTGGTAGAATAGTCATCTTGCAATCAGGAGGTCATAGAGTTTATTCCAGAGTCCTTCTGTCAAATGGTGATATGCCCATGGGCAACGCATTTAACCCCCAAGATGCCTCACCATTTGCATATCGGTTTATGTCTCCAGGTGAATGTCCCTGTAAGGTCTAAGTGGTGCAGAATGAAGTGAGGACACCAATTGACTGCATCAATGGCCAAACTTTTTGTCTGGAAAGCAAAATACTTTACAGTTTTGGAAGTTGTGAAGCATTGTTCCAGTGTCTTTTTACCTCTGGTGGAAAACATTAGTAGTGATGCATGACATATTAGCATTCATATCAGTATCGGTTCAATAAGTTAAACTCAGCCAATATTATTTAATATTTCATGCGTTCTTATCATAGCTGACTGGGTGTGTGAAAACCACTTTCTGACAAGTATAACCACATTTATACACAAGGTCTCAAATCCACCAAGACTTTCTTGCCTCTAGCATTTTCTGTTTGGTAAACATACACTGCACAGCTTTAACCTATGTCACGTCATAAATCGTTTAAATGGTCAAAGCAGCAGCATAAAGCATGTCTGACAAGCTGTTGTATAGAAGCTTTGGCTTTAAATGTTTCCTTTTAGAAGTGCAGTGTAATCAAATGTTTTGAAATCCATATTTCAATTTAATCAATTATTTGAAATGCATAATTTATCAAACATTTATAAAACATTGCCCCTGACCAGACCGACTTGGCCGTAATGAATTCATGCATTGATCTTCACTACAAGCAAGCAAAATTATGAATGCAATACTCAAATTTTTCGTTAAAAAAAGTTCATAATATCGACTAAACTTCAGTCAATAAACTCTTAAATTAGGATAGCAACATTCAGATAAAATACCTAGTAAAAAGAAAAAAAAACTCATACTAAAAACTAAAGACTGATAAAATTAAAACAGCACATAAAGAATAAAACTGCAACACTGATAAAAAAAACAATATTATCATAGTTCAGCATTAATGTTTATTTTTCAGAAATTAGTGTATTTTATGAGGAATAGAGAATAAGGCCAACTTAACTATAGCTAACAAAGAACAATAATTGGTGTGTTCATCTCACTAAAACATGCCTGGACAATTGATTATGTTGTATTATCAACCATCATGGTGACACCTTGAATGAAGCTAAGAACAAGCAAGATGGCAACACAACAACCAACATAGATCTCACAAGATGGCGGAATGGCAGCATGGTAATGTCACACCAAGACTTAGCGGCTCACCACACATCAACAAAAAGAGTGTATGCAGCACTATTTAGCAACCCCTGCAAGTCCTACAGCCACCTTTAGGTGCCACTAATATAAATATTAATATGATATTAATATCTGTATGAACTCAGTAGTGTAATACAGGCAATTGCAATGAGGATAATGAGAGCTGTGTTTAACAAACTGACCTAATGGTTGCTACTGTATTAACATTAGCAGAGCTTTAGCAAGCTAAAAACTTTAGCTTTAGTGGCCAGGATAAAGACCTCGCATGTCTATAAGGTTTATACAGGCATGTATTTATGGATTTGAGTGAGAGAAGAGGAAAATGAAACATGGCCAAAACAGAATAGGAACATGTTACAAAAGAACAGTGGCTCTTTACCAGTCCTCAACTTTCCAAAGCAATGTAAAGCAGAATGAAGTAAAACAAAACAAGAAGAATTGAACAATACTTAATTGTTTTATCCTAATTAATTAATTAATTCATTAATCTGTACTGGCACAGCCTCCTATTGTGACTGTTGTGACAGGGTCAGCATGGGGTCAGAGAAGCATTGTGGCTTCTCTTGGCTGGAGTGAGCAATTGTCAAGTCCAGGTATGCTAGTTCAGCGCACTGGACAGCGGGCTCAATGCCGTCTTCTTCAGGGAAAAAAACAGCAGACTGTGCTTTACTTTGGGTACCAGGATTTTCTTTCAAGATGCAATCTTTCACTTGGCCATTGAGCTCAAATAGTTCATACGTGTATCCCCCCAATGTAGGCAGTGGAGAGCTGCAGGCAAAAATGAATAAAGCGTTGCGTGTAGAATTTTGTAGCACTATGACATCATGTGATTTGAACCTGACAAGATCTCATGGTGCTAGTACTTGTATGAGGCACTGCAAGTTGTAGACAGAATTTACAAATGAACCCTACAAGTTCACATCTTTCATCTTGACTTGTCCTGCTGTGATTTGTGATAACTCACAAAATATCAATAGATGAACTGTGGCAAGAAAAAGCTGGCCCACGAAAAAGAACAAATAACCCTTTGCTTAAAATATAAAACTATGATGCCAAGATGCAATAAGATAACCCACAAGCTAGATTGTGCAAAAGATTTATCGATTAAAAAGGAATCCCACTCTCTGAGGAGAGGCAAACAAAGATCGCCTTGTGAAATCCATAAAATGAGTCTCATACAGTCCTTGGCATTGTACATCTGTATGTGAAATTTACATTTTCTTCATTTCACTTTTGCTGGAGGCAGTTTAAGAGGGTATATTTATTTCCTTTAGTAGTGCAGGAAGCTCTACATGCTTCTAATGGTTCTGTGTTTAGACTAAAGGTCGTGTTTTTTACTGTCTATTCAAAGTTTAATTCCACGCTTGAAGGAGCCTCTTTGAAGTGCCACCTGATCCCAACCTTTGTGGAGGACATTTTATTGATAAAGGCCTTGCTTTAGATTTAGTCCAGTAGCCTTAAAAGTCAAGTAATTTATTGATTAGAGAGCCTATTTCTGAAAAAGTGTTTTATAAGCTTCCTTACGTAAATACTTTGGTACATAGCAAATACACTTGTGCTATTCAAGTCCCCTTTGGCATAGCATGTTATACCAAAGGGTATAACATAGTTATACCCTTGGTTATAAGCATGGTTGGTTCAGAAATAGCTCTATTGTTTTCTGTATGAATGTTTATTTCCTTTATTAAAATGTTGTCAACATTCTTCTCCTCATTGCCTTATTTAATATATCATAATAAAGGTGTAATGAATTTTTAACAATCATGATATTTACTCATGTATAAATAATATATGACTTCACACGCTTAATTCTTTTGAAGAAAGATTACCAGACTTGGATGCAGCTTCTTGGCTGTGAAACTCATTCTGTGTGTTTTCTACCCACCATTAGCTAATCTAATGCAAGCTTATCACAGTTTGTATCTCGTTACATCATCTTCACAGAGTACTGTCCAATCTGTTAGTGTAAACATGTTACTTTATTGCTAGAACATAGAGTATTAAGAGAAATATGTAGGTTTGTTTGGTTTGGGTGGTCACAAATCAACTTGCAAATCCCAGTTATTTTTCAAATTGCAACTGATACATACAGCACAAGTGTAGCATCTATTCATTAAAATGAGGAGTTGACACACAAATTAAATATATCATGCCTTTTTGAGCCCTATGGTCAGAAGACTTGAAAGATGAGTTTCCTCTCTATTGTTAACCATCTCTCCCCAAAGCCGGTTTAGTAACATGTGACCTTGAAGGGGATCAAACTCTGTCATTCTAGATGGGACTGCAGATAATTGGGTAACTGCACTAAACATGCACACACTTGTTTTGTTATTGTTATTCTTTCATGTTCCCATCAATACAAGAGAAATACTGCTTTGTTTCGATCTGCTGATACTCTGAATTTAAAAATAAAATAGATTTTCTGTTTGTTTGTCGGGTTGTTTTTGGTCATTTTTAATTATTAAATCTGATAGCTTTTAGGATAAATATAATATACAGCTAATTATTAAATATAATTATTGGATATAATTATTAACACAATATGTCAAGTAAGTAAATCAGGTGTGGGTGGGAAGGTAGGTGGATCCTATTTTCTGTATTAATGCTGCCCTTATCAGTGAAGACTGAGCAGTAATGTTCAACCTACTTTAGAATAGTGTGAAACACTTGGAAAGTGCGTAATTCTTTTCAATTTTTTAAATTGCTGGATTGAGCCTTTGTGGATGCAGACTGTATCTTGGTGATTTACAAGAAATTGACAAGTAAGTGCTATTTTATGTGTGAATCATTTAAAATTGTTTTTGAAGTCAAACAGAAGATGACATTTTTTTCTTTTTTTCCAAAATGTTGAAGCCTTGCATCATTTTGAATCATGCAGCCTCATCTTCCATTTATATGCACAGGAACAGAAAGACAGAAAACATTATTATAATGGATGTCAATATATATATATATTTTTGTCTTTAAGGCATCAAATGGCAGGTAAGAAAACAGGCGTTCAATGAGAAGTTGCTGCAGCAGCAGAAAGGTGTTGGTCAGAGGGTTGATGAAAGGAGAGAGCAGTTACCAAGCTGGTTTGGAAAGTAACAGTTTTTGTTGCAACAAAGAGGTTTTGCAAAAACAAGTTATATTTTTATACATGCAGCAGGTCAGCAAAAATGATCAATTTTGGAAATTAATGAATGAACATACGTTTCCGGCTTTTTATGATTTTATCCACTTCAGTTCTAATCTTGAGCTCCTTCCACAGATTATCTATTGGATTCAAGTTGGATCTCTGGCTGAGCCACTCAAAAACATCAATACCAATTCTGGTAAGAAGAAACATGCAAATAAAATACAAAGTATAATGCACAGAGATAACATTTTGGGCAGATATCTGTATGATATAATATGTATCTATGTACATTTCCCTAAAAGATTATGCCAAACATTAAATTGCTATCAATATGAATATTATTGGGCTCAACTGTATACATCTCAATACCTGAATAAATGCCAAAAGCAATAAGTTAATTAATATTTATTGCCATATATTTTCTTATTTCAGTTACTTGTAATAATGTATTAATTTAGATTTCTGCTGTCACTTGAAAACATTATGAAGTCTATTTAACAAATAACTATATCACATTATAATTTAATTTAAATGTAATTTAAAAAATATTCATATATTAGAATATATGAAGATCCAACTATTTTTGTTCTCAGACTATGTTTTTACCCATTACATCTTTGTTCAAAACGTCTCAAATTAAAGCTTTGGCCACAGTGAAGAGAAAAGAAGAGGCAGAAAACACAATGTATCATTGCTCAATATGTTTATTTAATGGGTGTGGATTAACAGAATATTGGCAATGTTGAGGATTAATGGGTTAGTTTGTGAGCTAGACATGCTCTGGCATGAAATTTGTTGCCACAACAGAAGATTAGATAAAGCACAAACATACTTTATACAGTTAGGCAACCTCATTACTGCTGTTGAAATTTGGTAATTCATGACCGGTTTTACCAGGGGTATAAAGATGTTATGAAACAAAGGGCCATTGGTTGTTGCTTTTTCAGTTTCTTTGCCAACAGTTTTGTTCCTTTAGATCCGAGTTCATGGTATGATTGCCTAATAAATTTAGATTTTTTTTCAATTTCATATGTAAGTATTTTATCAACGTTGTTTCTTAACATTGTATTAGTCAATAGGCGAGAACAGACCCAAGTCATTTTGCCACCACATGCAATAGACAGGATAAGTGAGGGATAAACTCACAACAACAGAACTGCAGAAAGGAGTGTTATTTGAGTCTTCATAACAACGATATTATACACAGTCCAACCATTTTTATTTGGAGCTTTTCTGTTTTTCCGTCACAAATAAAAAATGAGTCAAGTGTGTTAAATTCCATCGAAGTACTTTCAGTTGATTATTAATTAGGGAATAAATATTTATTGACATAATTTATTTTTTTTTCTTCAATAAAATGTAAAAACTTTTTTCAAGGCTGATACTTCTTTTATATCAGTTTTATTACCTTCTCTCACTGGGAGATGTTTCTCACCAAGAAATACATTTCTTGGCTAAACAAAAGTATTTTTGCCAGAGGTATGAATATTTTGATAATTGTGGCCAGCCAGAAATCCAAAAGTATCTGGATTTATAGAATTCATGTGTTACAGATCACATTATGGATTACAACATATTCTTCTCATTACTATTAATTTAAAGTAGTTTTTTTTTTTTCTTTTTAAGTTCTTAAGTCTGATTTTTATTAAGTTTTGTTCCACTTTCTTTCCCTACATCTGCCCTACGTTTTTAAATCTCTGATTGCAGGCATGCTTTCCTGTTTGGGTTTGGACTTTCTCCTCCTGAGCCTCCTCATTGTTCAGCCCCAGGTTCTCTCCTGTCAGGTTGGAGACCAACACAAGTGTGACACTTCCCCCTTTGTACCAGGTCACAACTTGATAGGGGAGGGCTTTGATATGGTCACAATGCAAAGGAAAGGAGCGTACGTGATTGACATGGAGACATACCTCAACGCTAATCGTACCTGTACACTCTGCCCCAATCGACTTCAAGGCGGCCAGCTTCAGAAAGTAATTTTAATTAGTAAAAGATGGATTTTGTGCATTTCTTGTACAGTATATTAATATTATTGTTAATGTTGATTTTGATATATATTATTTCAACAGTAATAAATGTTTGTGTCAAGTGATATATCCAAAGCTGCTATTGCACCTGAATTTCCCCTGTGCGAAACAGTAAAGGCTGTTTCTGTTCTATTCTACATTTTTTTACCTTAAAAGTTTTCTTTCCTACCTTTATTTTCAGCTGCCGGTGTCTGCATTAGACTGGCGTGCATTCAGCCAAACAAAAACGTATTCCTACGGTGGTTTTCACACCTCAGTTAGGTAAAGCATTTGGCCATATTTTTTTCCACAGGCAAAGTTTCGAATTTACTAACAAAGGAAGTGCACTTTCTACCACTATAAATGTCTTACATTTAAATCTGTTGAAGATCATAAAAATAGAATCACAAATATACAACAGCACATGACATTACATTATATCCTATTTAATAAAAATTGAAGACAGATACTGAGGTAACCTGTTGAAATATTTTGTACAATTATACTGATGTCAAAGGAAATACATGGTTAAGTTAATACCACAGATCAGTTGGAATCTACCAAGATCAATTTGCATGTTACCTAATAATTGTTTTAATTTTTTTCCACAGCTCATTCATTAACAATTACTTCTCAGAAGAAAGTCATGGCTGGAAGGTCAGACACATCATCTATTCTATACTGATAAGAAATTAGGGTTTTAGAATAAGGTTGATGGTCAAGTGTGGGTTCTCTCCTGGTACTCTCGCTTCCTCTCATGTTCCAAAAAACATGGCTGGTATTAGTGTGTGCATGGAGGGTTTTGTTTTGTGTGTCTTTTGTTTGTCCTGTGGTGGACTGGTGACTAGTCCAGAGTGTGTCTCACCTCTCAACAGTTGCTTGCTGCAGATATGGACCTGAAATCATGTGCGCTTTCACTTTAACAGCTGCCCTGTGAAGTTATCAGGTTGATGTTGTAATATTTTTTCATAACTTGAAAACTTGCAGCATCAATGTCTTGGAAGGTATGATCTAGCACATTTGCAAGAATGTGACACCTGTTAGTACTAATTATCTTTGCTAACGCAACTTTTGTCAACACCAGGTTTGAACAGAAGTGAAGTCTTGGACTAGAGCATGCTCTGGCTCAATAACATTGACGACTGCTGCTTTTAAGATTTTGTGTGTGTGTGTGTTTACTTTAATCAGATGGGGCTGGATGTAAGTAAATATGCTTCTGCCAGACTCGACATTGTAGGAACTCAATCCACTGTGTATAAGTTTGCTTCAAATATGATGCGAGAGGACCGCTACACATTCAGCACACAAAAGAGGACGTTCAGCCATTACAGGTCCACTGAGAACACTGCTGCATTATTCTATTGAATTTAAATATCAATCAAGTTTCATAAGGTTTATGTACATAGAGTTATTTGCTGGCTGTCTCTTTGTGCCTAGTTACCGAGTGTCAACTGCACCACCCTTCAGCTCTGAATTCTTGAAAGATGTAGCCAGGCTTCCAAGACACTACAACTCCTCCACCTCTTCGCATTACAAAGACTTCTTACACACCTATGGCACTCACTACATTCATCAGGTTAAAAGACACATGTGCCTAATTCAGTTTGTTTATTCATGAATTTAAAAAAAAATGTAAATAAAAACAAACAAACTTTGTTTTAGGTTCGTCTTGGGGGTTATGTGGCAAGAGTGACAGCTGCAAGAACTTGTTTGTCCACACTGAATGGAATGTCTTCAAATGACGTAGGGAAATCACACATCCTTTGCAAAAATACATTATCCCTCAATAAAGAAAATGTAGAATTATAAGCTACCTAAACAAACTATTGGTTGTTAGAAAAGGAGACTGTTTAAACATTCTTTACAAAATCTACCGTAAGTAAATTAAAGTTGGCTGAGATCTGAGAAGACAAAAGCTCCTCATCCTTTTTAGTTGTACACGCTGTATGCAGAAAAAACCTGATAAATTGCAACCTTCTCCTTTTTTAACTTAATTAACAGTGATAGAGTGAAACACTAAGACCTAACCTTTTTTAATGTATCAGTATCCCGCCTGTCATAAGCTAAGTAATCACTACATTTGTAAATATATTTTCAAAAGAAATAACAGTCACTGGCTTTCTTTAAAACCTTGCATACCTTTTTGACTTACAGGTTCATTCATGTGTCTCGATGGGTATTGAAGTTGGCTTGGGAAACTTTAAACTATCAAATGTTCCAAGTGCTTGCTCCAAGTTTCTGCAGAACCAAGGCTTTTCCACCGTCTACAGCTCTTACATGCACCATCACTATGCACTCATATCTGGAGGCAATGGATGGTCAGGGGAGATTTCACTAACCCATAATGACTCCTTGGGTTTCAAAAACTGGCAACATACTCTCAAGGATCACCCAGATGTTGTTTTCTCTTTCCTTCGACCAATCCATCTACTCATCCCAACTAAAACCAAAAGAGTGGGAGTAAAAGTTACTGCTACGAAATACTTAGAGGATAATGCCATGGAGAGCTCACGCAGAGAACCAGAGTGTTCCGGGAACACCCCTAACTTGGCCAGGAACTGCTGTCCCCAGCAGGTCTTGAAGGGGACACTGAGGGTTACCAGCATCAGAGCCTGGGGTCTGAAAGGAGATTATGTTGGCACCACTGAAAGGTTGGATAATAAGCATATAGAAAGTTTTGTAAATATGTTATAAAATCTTTTAAATCACTTACTCCTATTCTTCTTACAGCTATGTGAAGATTTCGTTTGATTCCACCTACTACAGAACTGACGTTATCAATTCAGATGATCCCTATTGGAACGTTAATTATTATTTCGGCAAGGTCAGTTAACATAGTCATCAAAAATCATCTTATATTGCCCCAAATAACAATAGCCATTCTCTTCACTTAAGGTTTATGTCCAGTGGTCATGATGTAGATGATACATCATTATTTATGTATCATAATTATAGGCTTAGACGCTACTGCTATAGTCTTGTTATTCTGTGTTGTGTTGTCCTGGTGTACTGTTTTCGTCATGTCTTTTGAGTGTAGAGAGGTGTTTTATTGTGTTTCATTCAAATAAAACAACAGCTGAAAACTAATGTTTTTTCATAAAGATGTGTTATAAATTAGGAATTTTTTTATTTCTTTCTTTAACATTCACTCATTAACTTTGAAGGATAAGGACTTCTGTTTTCCATGCAGGTTTACACACAGCAGGCTTTGGCCGTTGAAATCTGGGATGAGGATCTGCAGTATGATGACCTTCTTGGATCTTGTGTGAGGTTCCTAACTCAAGGAGCCAACAGTTTCACCTGTGCAGCTGCAAGCGGAAGTTTTGAGGTCAGATACATTCTGACTTGTGACCCTTATCTGACTGGAGAGAGGTGCGGCCGATATAAGCCATCTCCTTAGTGACAAACCTTTCAGGAAAGGGGAAGCTACATGATATTAATTTCTCATGTTTTTGAGTTTATCTGAGAAATGTTTGATAAAACCTTATGCTTCATCTCTTTTGGATTGTTAAAACTTCTGTTAACTGTTTATGGATTATATATGCTGGGATTCTCTTATATATTCTGCCTGGGATTCTCTTTTCAATATGTCATGTAAAATATATTACACAATATTTAGTCAGGAAATTAAATGGCCACTTTGTATCAACTATTAGCAAATTTTCATTTTATTCTGTTATGGAGAAGGTGTGTAACCAAATTTCAAAGTAAAAGGCTATTCAAATATGAGTTGTGCTCCTTCTTATTGCTTGAAATGTCTTTCACATAAATCTAAATAGAAAAAGTGAAGGTTTTGACTCCAAATGTTCGCTTTGAGTCCCATCATGCTGGCATAAAGCAGGCAGAGACTGGCAGAAAAACAAGTTTAATGTATTTAAACAAAATCTACCAAGAGTGCTGCATAAATTAGTCCGTTAAACGGTTCACCAGACAAAACATATATATATATATATATATATATATATTTTTTTTTTTTTTTTTTATTTATATCAAAAAACTGAAAGCTCAATAAAAAATTTAAGCAGAAAAAGAATTT
>CAEFZX010028564.1:0-20842 GCA_903066825.1 Alfaro cultratus
TCACGATCATTCAGGATTTTTTTCCGACCACATTTCTTCCTGGAAGACGATGGTTCCCCACCATCCTTCCAGTTTTTGATGATGCGTTGGACAGTTCTTAACCCAATTCTAGTAGTTTCTGCTCTTTCTGATGTGGTTGCATTCATCACTGGTGTATCTGGTGTTGAGCTGTTCAGAGTTTTATTTTGTATTATTACTGTTTCCTTGGCTTCAGTTGCTTGCGATTCTTTTGACAATGTTGTGTTTGTAACTTTATTGTCTGGAGTTGAATAATTTATTGATGGTGTTGATGTCACTGTAAAAAAAATCAAAGAACATTAAGTTAAAAAAGCAATACATTAAAAAAGCTAACAGAAGCAATTAATTGTTTTAAAGGATTTGAGAGCAAAAATATTTCATTGATAAATCAACAAAATACAACATATTTCACACACATTCAGAACATTTGTGTGAAACTGAAGAGATGAATTATTTTTTCTGCTGTGCAACTCAAGACACCAAACTGTCTCCTGTTCACAATTCTGAACTATTTTTTATTTCACTTTACATCGACATACACATTTATGTAGGTTTATCACATTAAATACTAAGAAAATACACTTGGTGATTTAACGTGACAAAATTAAAGTTTGCTTTGTAAAAATATGATCTTATGACAATCTGCACATGAAACATCTGAATTTGTGCAGGTTTTGACTGATGCAACTAGAAGTTGAACCTGTTTGCTGAAACAAACTCTAAGCTCTGTTCATCTGTTGAACTACATCTCAGATCTTCATGTTTTTCATACCTGTGGGAGGAGCGAGAGTTAAATCACACTGAGTGGGATCTGTGGAGTAAGAGAAGAACCAGAACTAAATAAAAGCAGCATATGTAGGATCATTAGGACTAGAGTCTGAAATACATATTTGCATTCAGACAAACAAGGTCTCTACATAATGAATGTTTGCAAAACTTTGTCGATATTCTGCTAATGTCATCCTCCTGCCACAGACATTCAGCTGTTGATCAGTGACTTGTGTGATGTGAAAAAGTGTTTCCATTGCAGTTTTACAAAATGCACAGATTTCAACATGACTGAAAAACTCACTCATCCTAATGCAAAAACCTTTTAGAAAAAAAACCTGAAGTTTTTTTTTTAATTGCTGTGTTTTCATTAAGCTAATTTATTTTCATAATTCCAATTTGTGTGAATCTGGTCAATCGAACGCAACTATTGATCTCGGACAGATGTCTGTTTGATTAACACTGACAACATTTATTAAAAAAACAAACAGTATTCTTACTTGAGACAGGCTGACAGAACTCATCATTGGGAGGAAGTCCATATAAACATGTACAGGTTTGATTGCTGCATGAGTTGCTGCTGTTACACGTGTCACATGGCCAAGCAAAGCCGCTCTCACATTGACACTGGAGCCCATTAGCAGAGTTTGGATCACAGGCTGTTTAAAAAGAAGCCAGACAGTTTTTTAAATTCTCATTTAATCTGATTCACGAGGTAAACCACTTAATTTACACTGTTACCTACCTGTGGTGAAGGACATCTCTTTCACTCCCACAGACTGAGAGAGGGCTAACGGGAAGGAAATGTTTTGCAGAGAACTTCTGAAGGAGCTGAATATGCTTGACGAAACACTAGAGGTTGGGATGAACAAGACGATGTCCACGCTGATGTCCGCAGCGTCTGTGTGTGAGAGGTAAGAGAAGAGTTCATGAAGCTTGTTGATGAGAAACACCTTTCACATTCACAGTTTAACTTCAGGCCAGTCAAACTGCATAAACTCTATGAGGCTCAGTTACTTTTACAAACAAGACAAAACTGTGCATGAGTTCAGTACAGAGCTGAACAGATTTATTTCACACCAAATCATCGACTCTTTTGTTCTTAGGACACTTAGTAACCATGTCACCTGTGTGCTTAAGGTCAGCATCCGTTTGCCCCCAAGGTAGGGTTAGCTGTAAGAAAGGAGTGTGAAATAAGGTGATTACCTGTCACTGTGTCCTGGATCCAAAGAAGTTGTTACTTTTCCTGCTCACATTCAAACACAGACATGAACCGTTTGAGAGCTTCCTGGAGTCACAGGTCTTATCTAACTCCAGTCAAATGCTCGTTCCCTGCTGAGCTTTTTCAGTTTCACTGTCCTGCTTGTTCTTCTGCATGTTTACACTCCAACTGACTTCAACACGCTCAACATTTTCAGCAGGACATCTCACTGGTTGTGAATGGGGCAGTGTGAGGGATTTACCCCCTCCCTAACAGGTGCTGTTTTTTGTACTTCCTATATTCTAATTTATCGGATAAATGTATTGATTTTGTTTGGAGGAAGTAACTTGCTCCATGTGACAGACTGGCGTCCTGTCCAGGGTGCCTCCGCCTCTCGAAGCTGGAGATAGGCACCAGCACCTCCCGACCCCACTAAAGAAAATGGATGGATGGATGGATGGTCATGTGTTGCCATGGAAACGCGCCCATGAGCAGTGCTGACAAGGACCTGGTGTTTTCAATCAGCCTCACTGGGAGAATCCATTGTTTGACAGGGAGGGGGGATGTTTTTTGGATTTTGTTTGGGCCCAGATTGTTTTTGTTTTAGTTTTGAAGTTGTTAGTTGTAATTATGTAAATATTTTTCTAGGAATATAGTTTAGTACAAATATTTCTTCTATCTGGAAATGTAAATGTTCTCTCCATCCCTTAATTCGTCCTGGTAGGAGCCAGTGCTTTAAAAGCCAGGAGGTTTAGCTCAGATGGAGACTCTCCTTCCTGTTTGAATGCATGTCATGCTGTGAACTGGAATGAAATGTTTGAAGAACTGCATGAAGAAAAAAGAAATTCTGAGCTCTACAATTTATGGATTTTGTCTTATTTTTCATCGCAAACCAGCAGGCAGTTATGTATCTTCCTGGCCCACAGTGACATTTTGTAGCTCAATCAAGTAACTATGTTACCTTCAGTTGTTATAAAAATGCTGAATATATCAAATATGATTTAAATAAAATTCAACTTTGCTTACTAATGGGTTGAAATTTGGCCTCTGCCTCTTTAACTCTCATGCAGTCTTAAGAGACGGGGTCCAGTGGACTCTGCAAGTTTTATACCCTATAGGCGGTCAGGTGGGGTCGCACTGCATGCACTTTTACAAAGTTAATTTTTTTGTCGTTTCGGGGACTGACAGTCTGACGGGACACATCCTGACATCTGCCCTGCTCCACCTGAGTGTCACGCTAAAAAACCGCAGGGAGGTTAAGAAGCTCCTGCCGCTTTTGACACCCCACCTTCAGCATGTCGTCGCCTTTCTCCATTAAGCCTGTAGCAATATTTCTACAGGCGTTTCACTGAGAAGTAGCTCGTACATTGAGCTCAGAACATGCAGCTCCACTTCCACCAGGTGTTTGCTAATTGCAGCTTCCGCTATTCTGGAGAATAACATTATGACATTATGTACAGGTCAAAAAAGTCTATATGCACCTTTAAGCAACCTTTTCCAATAGTCATTTACCTGTACATCATGTTGGCAATCTCACAAAATGGCAGGGTTACACGTACAATATAAAATATATTGATATCTCGTCATTAGACTGAAAACAGTCAAAGTTTATTTTCAGCACTTCAACATTTTTCAACAGTAGTTTTCAATGTATTACAAGCAAACTTAAGTTGCTAAAACACATACCTTTTGTCAAGATGTCACGTTATTATCAGGCTAAAGTTCACTTTATCTCTGCTGCTCCTCTGTGCCCACATACGGTGCCGCTACTCCGCCCTCTCTCTGCTGGTGTGGATGTGAACAGCGATAATGAATTTAGAAAATACACGTTATGTTAAAACTAGAGGGAGGACTGGAGAGTATTTTCACATCGCATTAACGAACGGTTACAATAACACCACATCAAATAAAACTGACTTTAAAGTTGAGCTTATGTTTTGCTGTTGTTTTTGAATTGTTTCCAGGCTCTTCTGTGGATTTGACCAATTTTTAGTTGTCTTAGCTTAAACCACTTTTAGACCAGGCAGTTTGAAATATAAAAATGTCAATATCACGGTTACGAAGTCAAAAAGGAAGCTAAATAAAGCTCTGATATTAAAGTCAAGTATGTTACTCAGCTGGCTGGCGCTCTAAGATGTCTGCTCAAGCTATGCTCATGTAGTAGTATGTGTTGAAATGTCAACTGCACTGTAAAATAAATCATTTTACTGTATAAATATGAATCTTGCCATATTTCTAGTATAAAATTTTGGCAACCGCAGCTGCCGGTATTGTACCGTAAATTAAATACTTTATTTTTATTTTTAGTTCACAGTGTGGGCCAAGTTTGCAAGAAAGTTTCCAAGGTTTATACAATTAGCTGTGATTTTTTAAAGGATGCTGAAAGTCCTTAAGGCTTACTTTTTATTTTACCTGCATACATTATTTTTTATTGTAAAAATAATGGACTGAAAATCAGTTGTAAGTAGATTTAAAAACCTAAACTTTTCACATTTACAGACAATCTATGATGAAGAAATAACCAAGTGCCTTTGATTAGCAGCACCAAAACGGCTCTTGAATCATTAAGGGTGGGTTTGATTGTTCAAATTCATTCATTTTGCTTTTGTTAAACCTTCTAATATTTAATCTGTCTTGTGCTTTACTTTATGTAAGAATGTGCTTACCAAAACCTGATTCATATCATGAATTAACGGGTATATTAAAACACTAGAACTGGAAAGAGTAGTCAGGGATGAAAGTCGATGTTTAACAGGTTTTGCTCGTTGCATAGATACAAGGAGGAGGTGGTAAGTGATGCCTAATTATGGTAATGAGATGGAGTCTGACAAGTATGAGATAAAAAGCTCTTGTCCAGATTTCAGAGACGCTATGAGAGCTGCAGTAATGCTGTGATGCAAATCAAAATGATTTTCTAAAAAGATATATGTAAAAAAAAAAACTGCATTTGAGATTAGACATTGTCATTTAAATAACATCTTCTATTGCTTCTGCTGAGTAACATGGAAACTTTGAACAGAACTGGAGCTGCAGATTATCTTCATCCCTGCAATGAAATTGGCCGTTTTTCTTCTTCCCTTCAGAATGTCTCCTCCAAGTTGTGTGTTTTACTATATATTTTCCTCGCTGTTGTAGCTGTCGTCACGGTGTGTGGAAACCTCCTGATAATAGTCTCCGTGGGTTACTTCACACAGCTCCACACTCCCACCAACTCTCTCATCGTCTCGCTGGCTGCGACGGACCTTCTGGTGGGAGTGGTGGTCTTTCCTTTCAGCATGGCGTTCTCCCTGAGCTCCTGTCTGCTTCATGAGGGCCTTATATGTCAAGTGCGGGACACCTTCGACATTTCCCTGAGCACCTGTTCTATTCTGAATCTGTGTTGCATTGCTGTTGATAGATATTACGCAGTGTGTCGGCCTCTCACCTACAGAACCAAGATGACCAACAGTATTGCAGTGGCGATGATTCTGGCGAGTTGGGGTATTTCTGGGTTAATTGGAATCGGTATAACTATTGCTGGATTAAATCATGAACCGTGTGAAGAAAACTGTTCTATGGAGGTTCTGTTATCCAGCACTCTAGGTCCGACGTTTTCCTTTTACCTTCCGGCTCTCATTATGCTTTGCATCTACCTAAAGATTTTCTTAGTTGCGCAAAGACAGGCGTGCATCATCCACATCAATAAAAACTCTGGAGGAACAGCAAGCAAGCGAGAGAGAAAGGCCACAAAAACTCTGGCTATCGTTATGGGCGTTTTTCTCATCTGTTGGACTCCTCTGTTTGTCTGCATAACCCTGGTTCCATTCAGCGCTGACCCGGTGCCGGTTTCTGTGATTGAGACGCTTAACTGGGTAACTCTGACCAATTCCATGCTTAATCCTTTCATCTATGCTTTTTTTTACAGCTGGTACAGGACAGCTTTTAGAATGATAGTTTCCGGGAAATTATTTCAGGGGGATTTTACTAATTCAAAACTGTCTTGATGTCTGTGATGATGAAGAGCCTTTGTTAAGTTGGGGCATGTGTTTGTGATCAAGTCTAATTTTTAACCTTTGTGGATACAAGAAAATACAATGTATTTAGCCGTCCTGTGATCTTCAGAGACGGGGTCATTTGTGTAAATTTACGTGCCTCCATGTCCCATCACTTTACTGCTGTTACACCCGAATTTCCCTTCCATGAAACAATAAAGACTTTTCTATTTTTCTAAGACCTATTTTGAAAACAATATTCTTAACCGAACTTTGAGAATTATCACGTCGATTTGAGCACAGCAAGGATATAGAAGGCTATATTCTATATAGCTTGGGAAACAGACTCCATTTTCTTGGGAGTCTGACCACAACCTACAGGACGTCTTAAGAAATCTAATTTAGGAGTAAATGAACCGGACTGACAGAGCAGTTTAGGCAGCTAACCTTTTATTGTTGATGGCTAAGGTCGAAATGCATCGCAGCTGTCAACTACTGTGACCACCAAACTGCAGTAGAGATTTCCAAAATGTTAAGATGACAAAGTATTTACTGCCACCTAGTGGCAAACAGAAAAATTGCCAGAACATATGCCTGGCAGAGAATGAGCTTCTATCACCTATTGCATATAATGATTACTCTGTGTGTAGTAATTATATTACACACACTGCAATATAATTACAAAGACCAGATGGACTCAGACCTGAACCTTCAGAGCCACATAGAGACAGTTACTGTAAGGATTTGGTTTTTCTTTTTGTTAATTTAGGTCTTTGTGTGTCGTTTTCGGTTTATTGAGTCTCCGTGTTGTCCTGTCAACCGCTTGATTGTTCCAAGTTGTGTCTCGTTCCCTGATTACTTTCTGCATATTTAATGCCAGCTGTGTTCCATGTTCTTTTGCCGGGTCCTTGTCTCATCTGTCTTGTCAAGCTATCTGGTTACGTCTGTTGCTACTAGTTTTTTGAGCCTTAGCCTTCTGCTCTTTATCTGTGCTGCCTGGACTTTGGATTGTTGTTTTTTCTGAATTCATCATTAAATCATTGTTTCTTCATTTTCTACCTGGGTCCTCAGCGTCTGCCTCTCCGCCTCACACCATGACAGTTACAAAGTCGGTCTTCTATAGCCTGAAGAAGTTTTCTAGGGTTAAAAGACTGTCTCAGCAAGATCTAGAGAAACTAATCAATGTGTTTGTCTCCAGTTTCATTGCTGCAACGGTGTCTTTACAGCTCTGCCTAAAAAAATATCAGACAGTGCAGCTGATCCAGAACGCTGCTGCTGGCGTTCTGACTAAAACCAGGAAGACAGAGCACATCAGCCAGTACTAAAGTCCCTACACTGGCTCCCTGCAGCTCAGAGAACAGACTTTAAATTACTGATGTTAGTTTATGTATCAGTGAACGGTTTAGCACCACAATACATTAAATATCTGATGTTGTATCAACCTTCCAGACCTCTCAGGTCTTCTGGTTCTGCTCTGCATCCCCAGAACCAGAACCAAACATGAAGAAGCAGCATTCAGCTTCTATGCACCACAAATCTGGAACAACCTTCCAGAAAACTACAAAACAGCTGAAACACTGAGTTCCTTTAGTATTAGACTAAAATCCCAGCTGTTTAGAGTTTAATAAAATGTTTAATGGTTTCTCAGTAACTGTATGATGCTTTTCATACTTTTTTATGTTTCTGCTTTAATGATGGAAAGCACTTTGAACTGCCTTGTTCTTGAAATGTTCTACACAAATAAACTTGATTGATTGATAATGACCAACTGCAGACAGTCGAAAGAAGAGGCTTTGTCACAAGACTTTTTTTAATATTCAATAATGTGCAATAATTATTAATGTATTTTTAAAAATAATGTGATATATTCAAGAAAGTGATTGCACACAAAAATAATAATTTCCAAACAAAATCTTAATCATAAGCTTGTGAACGTTTCGTTGAGATAAAAAGGAAACATGTCTGCCTTACTTTACAATCAAAACACAGATCGTAAAGCGAGATAAATATGATTCTCACGTCTACAAACACCACAGGCTCTCTGGAGATCAGCTGCCAAAGGTTGAGAGGACTTCTTTGAGATTTAGCTTTGACTGTGTTTGTGTCTAAAAGTGAGTTTTGTGTTGTGTCCTTTAAGGGCTCAACACAAAAACAGAAATCCCAGAATCCTCCCTGAATTAAAGTCTTTGCAGATCTAATGCAAATGTAGGAACAGTAAATGTTACACATTTTTAGTATCCTGTTGTGACTTAAAGACTCAAATCAATGTTTTACATGTAAATAGTATTAGCCATAAATATAATAAGACTATTTTGCTTTTCCAACAAAGAAAACCAAAACAGTAGAAAATGCTTCTATAAACGGCTGTCATTACATAACACACCGATTACAGAGAAGTTATGCAAACAAAGTGAAGCAGCTGTTCAATACAATGATCACCATCGATCAATAACTCACTTCCATTTGGGGAATTTGACCTTTTTTGCTGCAATTTACATAGTTTAATAAAAAATAAAGAGATCTTCCAGAGATTTTGTGGATATAAAACACGACATATAAACTAAAAACAAACAATTTTTTTCTTTAAACTTGCTTCAAATGCCATTCCATCTAAGGAAAATAAAATATATTATTTTAACTTCTTTTTTATTATGTAGTATTACATTATTGTGCACTTCCGACAAACAAAAGCTGTGTAATATTAAAATATTTAGCTTTTCTGAATTACACACCTTTGAAAAGCTTTCTAAACAGATGCTCCCTTCATTTTCCAAAAAGAGAATCGAACGGGACTCTGTCAGATTCTAGTGTCATAACTTAAAGAGGGTGTAGTGATGAGAGAAAAACTGATTTGCGTTTGTTGTTTTCCTCATGTGGGCATGTGGTTTCCTGCACATGTTAAGTGTTGAATGAGTCACTGGCACTGGACACATGGTACCCACCCCTGGAGCCTGTAACACACAAATACACACATATTGAAATGTGGAAAATCTTTAGCATTATCTCGTTTTTTTATACTCTCCAATGCAAAAAATAACATCAGATGAAAACAGAAAAACATTCATAACAGAAAAGATGGTGTTTTTTTGCCGTTTGGTACTTTAATTTGTCTTAGAAGTAAAATAACCCAAAACATTCAGATTATTCCAGGGAAACTCAGATTTGTTAGAGCAACAAGATACAAATACAAAGTTTCCCAAGCCATGCATATTAAAACAGATTGTTTTATTATACTTGCTGCACAAAAAGTGACAAAAAAGGTCAAAATCTCTTGCTAATCGGTCAAGAGGTGGAATGTTTCTAAAGTTCTCTTAAAAGAGATACTTTTAATGAAGTAACATACCTCTGTTTATTCTCATTCTCTGGAACAAGTTGCTGAGTCCACTAGATGATGTTCCAGCACTGGTGCTCTGAAAGCAGAATCAAATTCTCATTAGAATTTGTAAAAGAGGATGAACGGAACAATACAAATGAGAACAAAACCTTTAACATAGAAACTTTTCTTACCTGTGTTCTACCCTGCGAAGTCAGTGCTCCTATTTTCATTGCCGACCACACCTGAAAGGTTAATTCTCAGAGGTTAGCATACTGCTGCTACTGGGTCATGACATGTGAGAGTTCTCCATTATTAGCTTCTTTTTAAGTGACAAACTCACCTTTTTGTCCAACAGTGTTCCAAACACCAGAATAAAGAAGCCCTTCACAAAAGTAAAAGAATAACTTTATTTTAATCTTTTCAGTCCATCATTTTGTAGCAAACAGTCAAACGCCAGAACATAGAGCTACAGAGTAATGGGCACAAAAGTAAAATTCCTACCTGCAGTGAATTGAAGAAAGCAAAGGCAACAGCGATTCCAAAGTTTTTGGGGTCAACCATGGTTCCAATTCCCAAACCCCAAGTCAGCCCGAAAAACGGTGTGAGCACAGCCAAACTCCTGGCTATCACATACAGAACGTGCTTCTCTCCTGTTTGGGCTGCATTTCCTCCAACTCTTCTCCTCAGTATTTTGTACAACACCACAATCAGGATGATAAAGTTTATCGCCACTATCGTAAGTGCAGGGATCACGAAGGCCAGCAGAGCTTTGGACTCGTACCAGTTGAGCCAACAGACGGTATTTTCCCGGATGTACTCATTCGAGGGAGCAGTTGCAGCTATAGTTATTGTTGCAATGATCAGCGGCGCTCCGTACCCCAAAGAGAATCCGATGATCAGCATGGTTAGTTTAGACAGCCCTCCGTCAAAGACACTGAGAGTCCGGTAGACCAGCAGCAGGGCCGAGGCTAACATCCAGAAGAACAGGGCCAGGTAGAAAAAGTGGATGAAGAAGGTAGCGGCTGTGCAGGCTGAAGGATTCTTCTGGTCTGCGTCTGAGATGGCTGCTCCAATAATGAACCAAATGTCTGCAATCAGGAGGGACAGAGCGATGTTGACGATGGAGACGTGACGCAAGTACGAAGTTGCGTTCTTGTTGATTTTTCTCCATATGATTGCTTCAATAATGAGACAAATGACCAGGCAAGCCATAGAAATTGCGATTCCAATGTAGGTGATGTAGTCCAGAATAATACTTCTAGGGCTGTCAGGTGACATCAGAATGGAGAAGGAGGTGGTGTGGTTGCAGTTGCAGCTGACCGTCTCATTTTCAAAGTAAACCAACGAGCAGCCGTTGTCGCTCCATCCTCCAAGACCATCATAGAGTTTGAAATCCCAAAAAACACATTTAGGGTTTCCTATGGTGTCATTTGTGTAATTTATGACATCAAATGTCAATGAAATATTTGAGATTTCAACTTCAGGACGAACAAGGGCAACCTTTCCATGGACGCGGCTGGAGGAGGTGTTGAGCTCATCTCTTCCAGGAAGCACATTGTACATTGAAGTAAAAATGATTATGGTGATGAATTTTTCTTCTCCACCAGGCTGTGGTATTTCTATTTCCACCGAGGAGTTATATACACTGTTGAAAGGGTCTGTGAGCCTGGTTTTGTTCAGGAGAATGAAATCTGTGTTGATGTCCAGTGAATCATTGCCAATAAATCTCGTTAAGTCTTCAAAAACATTCAAGAATGCAGAGCTGGCGCTGTTCTTCAATAGTTTATCTTCCGTAGTATTTCTGGTGTCGTTGAAATTTAGAAAACCCCAAGACCCCCTGGCATTGTCAATCATGAGAAGGCCGGCACTTTCTAGGAAGTCCTACAGGAAAAAAATCAAAAAGCAACACAAACAGCATGTATTAATATTTTAACAGAGAAAAATACATGTAGCTTGTGATTGTGAGTATGAATGTTATGTGCTTTGAGCACATTCTAATTATTTTTGCCTATTTTTCTAGATTACTTTTTGTTTATGGACTTTAGTTCAATTATATTCTCTGCCCTTTTAATATTTTTTGAGGTTTGGGTAATTCTATATGTTTTGTAATTAATATCTGATTGTTTAAAGCTGGGTTAGTGCTGTCGCCCCCCTATAAATGGGCTGACACCCGACTTTCATCTCTCTCTCTTGCCATGGCTCCACCACTGCCAGGATGCGTCCCACCTGACATGCGGTAGCTTCTGTTAGGCTTTGTTTTTTCATTGTGATTTTGGTCTAGTGAGGCTGGATGTCCCGGTTTCAACGACTAATGTTTGAACCCTTATTTGTGAGTCTGTCCTCAAATACCTTGTCTCCTTTTTGGACGTAGCATATTTATGGGGGCTCGTTAAAACAAGGTCCGCCTTTCACAACTAGTCGTGTCCTGGGTTATGTTGGTTTTGTTGCAGTAATGATGTTTTTTTGATTTTTTTTGTGAGCCCTTTGGCACAGTTTGTGTGAGTTTGTAAGTTTAATTAGGACATTTGAACATTGTGTTCTTGTAGCTTTGTTTGTTTGTTGGCTTTGTTAATAAAGTGCGTCTTGACTCTGTGCTGTGCTGCGGGCGTATGACCTCATACCTGAAGCGCTTCGCCTTTTTGGATGTAATGATGTTTAAATGTACACATGTACCTACCCTTGTGGAATTTCTCCCTAGATTGATTTGTAAAGATGTGGATTTGTTGGCGACATTTTCAAAGATCTTAACCATGACAATGAGGGTCGCCGGAGACTTAATGATCAGATCACTATTCTGTACAGTCGCATTTTTGAGATCCTCCAAGAATACTGGAATAGTCAACGCATTCAAGTCCTGCCACAAGAAAGAAAAGAGATTTTCTTGTTAATTATGATCACATTAGTCTAAACAGTTGTTTATGTATAATATCTCTGTAATGAATGTCCTATTATCTGACAAAGCTGAAAACAGAATCCTCCTTCTTTTAGAGCTTGTTTATGTTTGTAATAAGTGATTATTCATTATAGCATGGCTCATCTTCAAACCCTCTTAAAGTCTCCTTGACTAGGTATCAAGTGACCGACTACAACACATTGACATGCTTCATATGTGACTTTTTTTTTTAATACCTTACATTTAAAAAAATCTAATAGGTTCAAAATAAAGCAACACAAGCGTCTGTATTGAAAAGCTCAGAAAAAGCTAAAAAAAAAAAAAAAAAGATCACCTTTGATCGACCAAGCAGGTCCACAATCACTTGTAAGACACAGTTGTCTTGTTCATCTCCGTATTTTCCACCTAGCATACAAACTGCTGTCATTTCTCCAGCATAGTTAGTGGCACATTGTCCAACACCTATACCCCCAACCATTGCATTTCCATATGTGCCACTTGTGCAGTCAAAGTTCACTGGAGAAAAAGAAAACATGTTTAAGGTCATAATTTATGAGTGCTAGTAAACATAACTAGATTTTAAAATACTGCAGGGAAATACTCTTGTTCATTTAATACTCACGGCTTGTGGTTAGTACCAGTGTGATTTCTTTTGCACTGTCCCTTCCTGTCAATTTACATTTGTACTTCAACACAGCACCATCAGCACATGGCACAGGGGGTGTGAAGAGGTAGGATGTTACACCTAAATCTATCAGTAAAGAAAAAGTGATAAATTCCCAAATTATTATTTTGTATTGTAAAGAGTGTCAGAAATATTTAACTTACGTCTTTATGTCACACTTACCATTATTTTTTGGATCGATCAATGTAACTTCCAATACATTTACTTGGCAGGTCAGTTCCCTTGTCTCAGAACACCTCACTGTGTCTTTGATTGGACTCACAGTGATCACAGGCAGTGCTCTGGAAGTCAGCAGCGTCGCCTGTGTGAAAGTTGAATTGGCTCCCCAGGTTATCTTACATTCATACGTCCCTGGGGAAAAAGATAACAAGGTAGTGAAGAAATGGCTTGATAATACAAGCCATACCAAAAACTTTGATGGTGCAAATAACTTTCAGGGTTTAGTTGTGTTAACAATTCATCATAACTGGTTGAATGTATATATTCTGATATGCTGTATAAGGTTAGAAATTCATTTTATAAATAAAAAGTTTGTTTTTTTCCCTATAAAAAAATCAATTAGCTTTTTTTTTTTGTTGCAATACAGCAAATTTTATTTTAATGAAATCCTTAGGAACAGCCTGATCAATATCACATCTATTCCTGAGTTTCAGTGCCATGATGCGGCAACGTTAAAGTCAAACAAAACTCCCAAACAGTGATGACAAGAAACAGAAAAGGTGAAATATTCACAGGAAAGTTGGGATGTGTTTTACTCTGAAGTAGAAAGGATTTAATTTATTCATCTGGCTAAGTTAGGCAAAATAGAAAAGCCAGAAAAAAAACAATTAAGGTTTGCAAATGTAGTTTGGCTCCAACACTCTTCAACCACGTTTCCACCATATGTGAAGTAAAGAAATGCTCGATTAGACCAAATTCACAGCAAGTCAACGATCTGCTGCAGTGCAGCACAGCTGTAGGAGAGGAGCAGCCAATCCAACTGAGTTTAGATATGCAACACCAATTCATAACGGATATTCTCACATGGCACTGCACAGAAAAAATGTTGCTCTGAGTGCATGCAGAATTTTCAGAAATATTAAAAACGCAATGGGAATCTTTCTTTAAAAAACACTGAATATGGCAGTGAAAGAACAGCTGATGGTAAAATAACAGCTGTCACTTTAAAAACATTCTCTTTAAGTCTGTTGGTTTATTATTCTAACATTTTTTACATATATTTTATGTTTTTGTGTTTAATAAAGCTTTCCCTTATTTTCTGACCTCTTTTAAATCAAATCATACCACACACCAATAGGGATCCATTGTTATCTATGCTTATTGAATAGTACAATATAAACAATATTTGCCGTTTCTTGCTGTGTAAGATAAACTTTTGTCCCATTTCTCCTTAAGTCCTTGCATTTATGGGTAAAGTGTAGAAGGAGATGAAGGAAAAATATGCAGTTTAACAAATATCTTCAATTAAACCATATTCTTTTGAATACAGTGCATACGAATACTAACAAAATGTCTTGACATTATTTACAGTTTTTGATTTTTCTGTTTGCTACCAACTGCTAGATTTCTTTCTTACCATCATCATACTTTGAAAATGTAGGGATTATGATTGAATATTTGTCAAAAGTAGATTGTTTGGGAAGGGCTCCTTCTTTTCGTGTCCATGATACTGAAGAGTTTATAATTGTGAGGCCAGATGGGTCACATGTCACAGTTACTTTGTCCCCGACGTAGAGTGGATTTTGATCAACAGACGATGGGTTCGAACCTTCATAGAGATAAGAACATCAATAATCAGTTATCCTCAAACATTTTAGTATTAAATAGACATTTTAAATATTCCCCAGCCTTGTTAAGGTCTACTTACTGACAATGCTGACGGGGTATTTTGATGCCACTTCTGATAATATTTCATTTTTTGTTATCGTAACTTTGATATCTGGTGGTGGTTCAGATGAAAAAACACTAAGCTCATAATTAGCAATTGTACTCCCAGCCCTGCAATGACAAAAAAAAATCTTAATTTAAATCACAAAGAGAAATATTTAGTTCTACTGAGAACATATTATTTATTATTTGCAAAGTTGTTGCAAATAAATATTTACATAAATGGTACAGGATAACCCAGGGGTCTTTTTATTACTTGGGACTGAAGCTTCTGATGGAGAAACGCGACCCAGTAAATCACACTAACACTTGGTTGAGTGGCTGCATGATTAGTTTTTCTGAAAAGCTTTTTTTTTTCCTCACATATGCCAGGATTCACACCTTGCAAAATGTTGTTTTCATGTTTCATAGCTCTTATTGGTGTTTTCTGGATTCTCTTTCCAGACAGCTAGATGTCAGTGACTTAGTTTTTTTTATTATCGACTTTTTTTTAATTGGGGAATGACATGTTGCTTTCTATTTGCCAACTTCATGCTGTCAGAAATGTTCTATTTAAGTTATTTCTTGATATTTCTATAGATTTGGTTGTAATTATAAACCCACTAATACATATATAATCCAATTCCTAACATTTTGTATATTCTGTATAATCTGTGGATATAGCTCCCATATTTATATTTATGCACAATATTTTACAGCTCCTTGCTATTACTCTTGTTTATACATAACCCCTTATAGTATATACATATATAGTCTTGTACACCTGTAAATAAATATTTATATCCTGTATAGCACTTCTGGATGGATGCAAACTACATTTCGTTGCTTTTGTACTTGTGACAGTGCAATGACAATAAAGTTGAATTCTATTCTATTCTATTCTATTCTAAAGTAAAGAAATTGTGTTTATAGTTTATTATTTCCCGAGTAAAAGAAAACAGAACTTTTTTTAAATAAAAAACTATGTTATATTTCTTTGCTATTAAAATTAGTTTGAAACACATTACCAAATAAGACAAAAAGGGAAGGCGTCACAAATTATTGCTCTAATTTATGTTCATATGCTGCTGAATTTCATCAGCATATCTGTCACTCTTCTTTTAATATTGTGTGGTCTGATTGAAGTAAAAATCCATGAAATGCATATTTGTCTATAGCTGAATCCATTGGGTACTGATGGCACAAACCGGCTAACAGCATTTGTGGTGCCATAAACATGAAACTGAACTAAAAGATCCATTTGTGTAAGTACAAAGTAAAAAATAAATTAATGTTTCAGTAAACTTTAAGTTAATGTAAATGCAAATTATACTTCTGTTTGATTTTGATAGACAATTTAACACAATTCACGGCAAAAATGAGAATAAAATGTCACTTACTGGAAAGCCAGATTTTTAACTGCACACATTGTTAAAATCATTGTACACTTGTTTAAAGTCTGTTTGAGAGAATGACAGAAACAAGAAATAAATAACAGTACATGCTGTAATTTCAGTGCTATGTTATGAGAGCAGAAAGACAGGCACATTAAGTAATGATGACTTACAGCGTTATAAATGGTTTTATAAACTACATTGTTCTTGTCATTGAATGACTCGTCGAACGGCATGTCCATGGTAAAGGTGCCTGATACATTTTGAGGCGATTGTGTAGTTGCCGCCGTTGTTGTGGTTGGTGTTGTTGTGGTTGGCGTTGTTGTGGTTGGCGTTGTTGTGGTTGGCGTTGTTGTGGTTGGTGTTGTTGTGGTTGGCGTTGTTGTGGTTGGCGTTGTTGTGGTTGGCGTTGCTGTGGTTGGCGTTGTTGTGGTTATGGGTGGCAGGGGTGTTGTGGGTGAAATCACAAGAGACAAATTAAAAGACCCGATTAACGTTCTCAGATGTTTTAGATCTAAACAACTGAACACATGAAGAGCAAAACTGAAAATGTTTTTCCCTACCGGGACATACTGTGCCACCTGTGAAACAAACACAAGCAAAAGTTTTGATTTATGTGCCTCTTTTTTAATTAATTACCTTATTTGCTGATAATATCACCTTTTGAAAGACATAAAACAACATGCTTACTTAGGAGTGGTTGACAATACTGGTTGATAGAAGAAAGTCCATTTCTGCATGTACACTGCTGACTGGTGACATCATTGCATGAGTTGCTGGTGTTGCACAGATCACATGACCATGCAAAACTATCCTCACATTGACAGCGCAGTAGCTCCGTTGTGTTCGGAGAGCAGACTTTAAAAGGAATTTGAAAAGATGAAAGTCATGCAATATTATTTATTTATTTATTTATTTATTTATTTCATTTAAAAATTATTATTATTATTATTATTATTATTTTTACCTGTGGTCAAGTTTATTTCTTGTACTTTCAAAAACGCTGGGAGGGTTACGTCGTTGGCTAAGTTGTAAAATTTGCTTTTGAGTAGGCCAAGTGTATAATTTTTCACAATGGAGGCTGGGATCCGGAAGACAAAGATCACTTCAGTGTCTGGATTTGCAGAAATAAACAGAGGAGACTTCATTAGGAGGAATATAAAAAATGCCATTATTTCCAGCAATCACTGGTCAACTTTACTATTCAAATTGTGATACAAAAGTAATAAAAAAAGGTGATTGGAGGTGTTTCACATTAAGGTTGGTTGTGGTCTGTGTGAGCACTTTTCGTCCCCAAAGCGCAGAAGAAGAACGTTGAGGTGACACAGCACGGGACTGTTTACAGAAGTAATAACAGAACCGTCTGGGGATCCATTTTAAAGTTACTCACAAATGACAGAATGGGACAGCAGCACTCCAAGATCATAACAAGACCAAGGAAGATAATAAAAAAACAAAACAACTAATACAACATGGTTGTTTGGAGCCTCGACTGCAGCTTCTGCAGAGAAGTCTGTTTTGGTTGGATAGTCGGAGCCAAGAGTGGTGGATTGTGATGTCTTGCGCTTCACTGACTCAAACTTCTTTTATAATATCATACTTATAATTTTCAGCCATTGTTTACCTCCTCCAGTAGTGGGGGGAAAGGGGTTGCATATGAGAAATAAAAAAAATGGATGTAGCCTAAGAAATTCTCTAACTTTCTGATAATACATTAGTAACCAAAATGATCTAAACAGAAACAGAAGATAACTAAACACAAACCCAAAGATCAAGGCATCTCTACCAGGAGTTTGTCCAATCTGTGGTCATATTTTGAAAACTGTAAACATGTTTAGTCTTATATGGTGATCATTAAATCATTTACCAGATTGTCCTACAAAATGAAGTTAGTGAAGACATTTTTAAAATGCTTAGATTTTCATAACTGGGATGCAGGAGCAAAAAACAAACCAAAGAAAATCCTAAAATGTGTCCCATGTTAGGATTTATCTGCAGGACATCAGAATAAAAACATATTCCAAACATTAGACACATGTAAAAACATCTACTTCTGCAATAAGCTGACAGTAAACCAATAGCTGAATAATAGCTACATTAATGTATGTTGGATAAGCTAATCAAGAACAGTAACTTAGTTCATTCCACCTGACCCAAAGCTCTGGCATCGAAACTCTCTAAGTTATTCTTAGACACATAAAACTCGTCCTTTTGAGACGGATATATAAAAACAGAATATAGGAAAAGAAATATTTACTGGACAAGAAAGAGGGAGAGTTTGTTGAAAGACGGTAGGGGACCAACAAGAGGAGCAGACAAAAGGAAAGCAGCTTGAACAGCAGCTAAACAATCTGGATGATGAAGAGGACAGATGAGAGGTTTAAGTATTTGTAGCGGAAATTATATGATCAGCCACATGATTGCATGTCCTTCCTTGATGCTGACTGTGTGGACAACAAAGGCTAAGAAAGACCACATAAATGCCCTCTGATGACTTATGGTTTCACTCACAGCTTACAGCCTCCTTGAATGCATCACATTTTCACGCTTCAAGTTTAGGAAGCGTGCAGGGACTTCACGTTCATTACCCCTGGAACTAGTTCCTGGAACTACCCTATTAATGATCGAATGGCTTCTGAAGCCATTCAATCATTAATAGCGTGTCCCAAAACAAACATAGGCTGATATATACAATAATTATCCCTTTTTGTTCAGCTAAATGAACAAAAAGGCTTTATTTTAACTTATACATTGAGAAAGTTGATGACATTCCACAAATGAGTGCACAAACTTAAACAGCTTTTGTCATACTTATCAGCGGGGCGACCGTCGTGACAGCCGTCGTTGTGGTCGTCGTTGTGGTCGTCGTTGCGGTCGTCGGGGCGGCCGTCGTTGCGGTCGTCGTTGTGGTCGTTGTGGTCGTGGTGGCGGTCGTCGTGGCGGCCGTCGTGACAGCTGTGGTTGGAATCAGAAAGTTCAGCATTCCATGCTGTACATTTCATACAGCAAGATAACTTAAACTCTGAGTTTGTTAGGGTGATTATGGTTGTTCTGGCGAACTGCCAGGTAGCCACTCCCCTCTGCTGCACCTTTCTGCGGCTTCTCTGCTCTTTAGTGGTGAGAACCAGGTGGACTCAATCTCTTAGCAATCAGAGAATGCAGGTACTTTTGGTGTGACTGACCTGTCACTCCTGTTTGAAGAAGTGCCACAGCATGAGAAGCAAACGGTGCTGGTAGCACATCTAAATTGAGAACTGTGTAAGAGTTTCTACAAACTGTGAAGGACAGCCGGTAAGCCTCACTATGCTGCTGCTCATTTCCTGAATCTTAATGGAGAGTTGATTGTTTGTTTGATTGGTTGTTTGACAGTTTTAATAGCTATTATTGAAATCAAGCATAAAAAAGTAAAAAATAAAATACACTTGGTGTTTATTGGTTAAAGTAGAAAGTGAAAAAAGACGAGACTAAAAAATAAAAAAGTGTCAGACTGCCTGAAAATATATTTAACAAAATGTTGATAAATATGCTAATTTATTTATTGGTGTTTACTTTTATTATTACTATTTTGCTATTTATTATACCTTTGGATTAACTGGTTTAAAGGGGTGGAAATCTGTTTGATTATTTCACAATGCATTTATCGTGTTAATTTCAGAATGTAATAGATATGTTTCTTTTTCTTTTGAGGTTTTTCACCTTTGTGGCTGGAAGGCTTAAAAACTTTGGTGACCATCATACAAAAATAAAGATGGATCAGCTCAAATGAAGGCTCTTTGAGTGAAATCCAGTTAAATTTTATAGTAGAGACTATCCCTTTCAAGTGGGGATTTGCGCAGTACACCAACCCTGACAAAACTTGACAATGGTGTCATGGTGACTGTGTGAACACAAACTACCCTGCTTACAGGGAGGTCTTCAACAGCGGACAGATAAAGATCCTCTTTGGCAAAACACTGACTCCAAAATTAAGCAAATGCTGAACTGTTATGTATGGCTATGGGATGTGAAACATTCCTTTTCCATGGCCTGACTGCCAAAACTCTGGAAACTATCTAAGAATTTCAACCTGCTTACTGAAGCAAACTATAAGCTCTGTTCAGGTGTTGAACTACACCTCAATAAAACCAAATGCTGGATCTTCAGTACTAGTATCTTAAATCCATATTTGTAGTTGAACAAATAAGGTCTGTATGATCCTGTACAGACCATAAACAATTTACTCACTAGCTTTGGGTTCAGAGATATATCAACCTGGTGATGTTGCATTATATACAACACAGCAGCATGTTTGAATCAAAGCCCCCCTTTTATCTCCTAGGTTTGTCGAGATAAAATTCAGGTGGATTTTTCTTTTTCTGGTTTCTGGAGCAGATTACAAATGCGTTAAATTACAGCAGAAGCTTTTTTTCCATACCTGGAGTAGGAGTTGGGCACACAGAGGAATCTGTGGAGAAACAAAGAAAACCGTTTTATAATTTCAGCCCAGAAAGCCAGAAATGAACATTCAGGTTAGAACTTGCAAGTTCTTAAAGATGCAAGTATATAATAGGATTTATATCCTGTACAGACGTCTAATGGAATAGTAGTAACAATATTAATTTAAAAAGCAACAAAACAGTATTCTTACTTGAGACAGGCTGACAGAACTTGTCGTTGGGAGGAAGTCCATATAAACATGTACAGGTTTGATTGCTGCATGAGTTGCTGCTGTTACACGTGTCACATGGCCA